>MJHO01000270.1:8917-86681 GCA_002076135.1 Xerophyta viscosa
GCACATATCTAAGATATGTGACACTTCCAAATTTCTTAGAAAAATACAGGTTGAGCCGGGATTTGCGAATTTGTGTCGTTTTCACATTTTTAAATTCTAAAACGAGTCCGAACCTTAGCTTTTGATCGATCTCTGTGTATCAATGGGAAAAATTGATATTTTGAGATCGTTTGTAAGCTTCGTGTGGCATCCAAGCTACCCATCTTTCCCGTGGGAGGCTTGCGTGCCAGGTGTTCTGATCCGTAAGCCCTCTCTATGCCACGGGATAGGCAAGGAGTGCTCGGATTCTGACTTCTAGGATCTAGGAAGAAGACCAGGAAAATGAGATTGTTTTTAAGTGGAATGGTGTGTCGGTCTATGCCTCCAACACCGTGCTTCTCTATTGCACAATCACAAAAACCACTTACAAGACTCAATGCCCTCCTCCACACAACCCGTGGCCTACTAGTATTTATATGGCTTGGACACACCCAAGCCCCCCTTGCCTTTCGGCCAAGGGCAGTTACAAGAGCAATATTACAAAGTACAATGAGGAAGCTAACTTAAGACAACTTATGCAAGTGTTGGCGCCTCTTGGTCCGGTCTTGGCTCCTTGCCGCGCGCCCGCGCCTAAGCCTTGTCCGCACCATGCATGCACCCGCGCGCTAGCCTTCTTGACTCGGTCATGCCTTCATGCCCGCGCCCATGTCATTTGCCACGTCCTCCATGATCCTATGCGTACGCCTTGGCTTGTCCGCCACTCCATGCACGCCCCTAGGACTTGGTCATAGCTTCTAGATCGGGCGCCACTTGGCATGGCCACTCCATCACGTCCGCGCCCTTGTCCATGTCATAGATCCATGTGCGCCTTGACTAAGTCTTGGCTCTATGCCGCGCGCACCCCCTTGGCCAAGATAGATCTCATGCCCCTTGACCCGGTCATGGATCCACAATGTGCGCCACCTTGGCCTAGGCACGATCCATGTCCGTGCGTGCCTTGCCCACAGCGCGCGTGCCTTGGCCTGGGCATGGATCCACAATGCACGCCTTGACTTGGTCTTGGCCACGCCCCCGCGCCTTGTCCTTGACAGGGCCACTTGTCCACGCATGCCTTGGTCTAGTCCTTGCCCGCGTCCGCGCGCCGCGCATGCTTCCCGCGCCCGCGCTCGCGCATGCTTCCCGCGCCCAATGCTTGGACCCCCGTACACACGCGCCCTGCCACGCCTTGCCCTTAGCCTTCCATGCGCCCATTTGCGCACCCGCACCCGTGCTTGTGCTTGGCTAAGTCTATGCCTTGCGTCCATGCGTTGTCATGTCTTGCTTGACCCCAAAGATCCTCCTGGATCACTTACCCAAATTCATGGTAAGGAAGTTATCTTTGTGACTGTTGATAAATCAGTAAGTTTGCTCATTTCGCAGCTCTCAGTCATCCCTATACTGCACCTTCAGTTGCCAAGATTTTTTTAGACATAGTCTATAAACTACATGGCCTTCCAGAAGTCATAATCAGTGATAGGGATGCTGTTTTTCTAAGCAAATTTTGGGTCGAGCTGTTTAGAAGGCTCCGCAT
The DNA here is from genome assembly GCA_002076135.1 of Xerophyta viscosa. NCBI lineage: Eukaryota > Viridiplantae > Streptophyta > Magnoliopsida > Pandanales > Velloziaceae > Xerophyta > Xerophyta viscosa. Next base: position 10,467 of record MJHO01000270.1, read on the forward strand.
TAACCTCCATCACTCTACTGCGTACCATCCTCAAACGGATGGCCAAACTGAAGTTGTCAACAAATGCTTAGAAGGATATCTCAGATATATGTGTAGCGAACAACCACATCTATGGGTCGACTACATACCATTGGCTGAATATTGGTATAATACCAATTTTCACACATTCGCAGGACAGACTCCATACGAAATACTTCACGGCTAACCTTCTCCGAAGCATATTCCTTACATACCAGGGGATTCTATTGTGGAGGTTGTCGATAGATCTTTACAGGCTCGTGAAAAATCCATTACGCGCTTACGCGCACACTTATTACGAGCTCAACATCGTATGAAGGCCAATGCTAACAAACATCGTATTGACATGCAATTTCAAGTACAAGACTGGGTCTATCTTCTACTGCAGCCTTACAAACAATCATCTGTTGCCTCTCGCACGACGCATAAATTACTTGCTCGCTACTTTGGCCCCTTTCGCATTCTTCAAAAAGTTGGTGAGGTAGCTTACATGTTGGAACTTCCCCCGGGCTCCAAGATCCATCCTGTCTTTCATGTTTCTCAACTTAAAAGGCACCACGGCAAACATCTGGTTCTGCCAGATATTCCTATTGTTGATACTCAAGGAACTTGGCAACAGACACCTAGCAAATTCTCCAACGCCGATCGGTACCTCGCAATAATTGTGCGGCCACGCAGGTGCTTGTTCAATGGTCGCATTCCGACGCTGCTGACGCCTCCTGGGAGTGGTATGATCATCTCCGGCGGCGATTTCCAGCTTTTGACGCTTGAGGACAAGCGGATTTTCGACGGCGAGGGATTGTAACACCTTCAGAGCTAGCAAGAAAGGAAGAAGAGAAATGAGAAATACAGAGGGAAAGACCAGACGAAGACGAAGACAGAAAAAGAGCACTTATATGAAGTGTTAGTGGAATCCACGTGTCAACCATCAAACTGAGGCTGGAAGCATAAATAAGATCAACTTCATAGGCTTTCATCAGTGGCAGTATTGTAATTAGTGTCAAGTCTAGTGTCTTATGTATAGGCAATTAAGTAGTCAGTTGGGCTAACTGAATTAGTTACAGTCAGCCCAACTATATAAAGGCCTTAAAAGGCCTTTCTTGTACTGAACAATATATTTTTCAATCAATAAAAGCCTGCATATTCCCACCACTATTCATCTTCTTCTCCACCGGAGAAGAATACTTAGATCACTGCTATTGTATATGTTCATACTAGTTGCTCTCGATTCGATGAATCGTCATTGAACCTTCCAGTGTGTTACAACATGAGAGTTTTCTGCGAGTTTGAGATCCCTAGGGGGCGTGCGCTTATATTACGGGTTCCACCACGATAATCTCACAGCAAACTAGATTTGCTTTATCATTAAGCATGTTTCTTCTTTTTTTGCAGGATATATTGTGTTTGCGTTGTTTATATAGGCCACACAATCCTAAGAAGTGTTTGGAGATGACTAGAAGATGGTTTTCTCCAAGGTTTTAAATGTTGTTTCATGCCAAATTTCGTTAATTTTAAAATCGAGACGTACAAACCGTACCGATAATAAAATATTATTTTTTATTTTTATTACACAGATTTTTATTAAAAAAAAATAATGGCTTAATCTTCTCCTCCTCCCCCTCTTCATCCTCCTCTTCTTCTAATCCTTTTTTTTATAAAAAAAAAATATTACGGACGGTACATCACGAAATAGAACCGTGCCGCCTGTAACGGAGTTACGTGCTGACCGAAACGGTCCGCATGGGGCGGCACGATCGGAAAATGGTCGTGCCATGGTGGATCCTCTCGTATCCGGCATGTTCAAGGCAGCACGCAGCATGCCATCCGAAATTTAAAACTTTTGTTTTCTCACAAATCACTCTGACAAATATATTTTCTGGTTGAATTGGTCTGCCCTCTTTTTTTTTTTCTTTTTGTCTTAATCGCTGAGTTCGATTTTTATGCTAGTATCTCGACCGGATGCTGAGTTGTAAACGGTAGACCCTTCTAACTAGATGTTTCTGGAATTTAAACTTATGAGCTATCCTTCATAAGGGATAGACCTTTAGATGTATCCCAACACCTAATTTCGCTTGCTAATTGGACCAATGTTTGTTGATATTGGTATGTCCTTCTATTGCCCTAATCATTTCATTTGATCGGAAAAGATGATGGTAAAATTCTCCGCGAAGTAATGAGTGGTTCTACCCGTTAGGGTTCAACAGTGCTAGGCTGGTTTACTTTATCAAAAATGCATAGCGCAAGCGTACGTTTGCATGTATATGATATTATTAGCTTGAAGAAGTCTTAATGCTAATTTGTAATTCTTCGCCAACTTTAATTAATCCAAAAATAATAAATAGTTCATATGATGCTTCAATTCTACATTCATTTAATGATTTAATTCAAATTGGTATGTTTTGCTGTTGTTCTATATAGAACGGTCCTCTATGTTTATTAAAATCTACATGATTGGCTTTCGCATGTCTGATGAGGTGTTTTTGGGGAAATAAAAGTTATGTATTCCTTTGAATATACTTCTTGTTTGATTATGATATATCACTAACATATTGAAATTCCTAAAAAGAATGATTTTTTTCCTATTTCATTAGATTTTACAGGGAATAAATATCTTATATACTGTTCCGTACACCGACATTTAAAAAAATTATATACATTCATTAACATTTACGATTTTTATGTTAATTGAATTTTTTTTAAAAAATATTTGTAAATATTTTTTAAACGTTGATGTATGGAATGGTGCATAAAATTTAGTACAGATGATTCATATCATTTACAGGTGATACTTAAAAGGCATAATTGACTTCTGCATGCCCTCTTATCTTTTTTTTGCAACAACGAATGTAAGTTAAAATTCAAATGCTCGAAAGTTTCACAAATGCCTTTTCGAGGTGGAAAGTCAGATTATCTCTTCAATATAACTACGATATATCCAGCTGAAAATAAAATAAATCCGTGATGAGAAATAAAATTGAAAAAAAAAAAAAAAAAAAAAAACACCTACTGAGAGCAAGTCATAAGTTGTTAATATTAAGTTGTAAAGCCTTCATAAAAATCTTCTGCAAGGTGTGATTATGAAATTGTTCATAAATACACGATCATGATTTATGGTATGAACCTAGATAGTTGCTTAGTTATATTATCTTGTTTGCAGTAAGATCATGTGAATTCATCATCATCATATCATTAGAAGTAGTCACTTTTGGCAGGGTTGGTCTTTAATAGGGATGGCAATCGAACCGAACCCGAATATGAGGCAATCCGATACGACCCAGAGACAAAAAATTCGAATCTGACCCAAATTCGAACCCAAATTTTATAACCTGAATCTGAGTCGGATTCAGATTAGATTCGGGTTGTTTTGAAAAATTTGCAACTACAAAGTTGTAGATCACATCAAAATCTACAATTTTGTAATTCAATTTTTTTAAAAAAATATTCTAAAATAGGTCAAATAAATCAATAAAATTATATATAACGTCTCGAAAACCGCACGATATCCAGATCATCCGATCTGGACCGTCAGTTTCCTGCTTCCTGCTTTCGTAGAAAGCAGGCGAGCCGCGCCCTGTTAAGATCATGATTTTAGGTGCCGGTAGGTACGTCCGTGTCAAACGGCACGTGCCTATTTCTGTAGTTGTCGGCACGACACGTGCCAAAAAAAATCTTATTTTTAAAATTTTATTTTAAAATAACAACTAAATATATATCAGTACGGTATAATCGGCATGCTAGGCACGTTTTGAATTTGGAATTACCAAAATATGGCACGAAATGGCACGTTAAACCTTGGTATAGATCATTAGCATACTAACACATGTAACTTTTGCTTTAGATTGGGATAAAAGGTCTGTTGAGTTTTATGATGCTTATTAATGGCTTCCGTCTCCATAAGGGTGCGTTTGGTTTATGACTCTAAAAAATTTCCAGAAATATTATATTTTCAGTAATCTAAATTCCTAGGAATCATATTCCCCGAAATGCTGCATTCTTTCGTTTGGTTCGTTATTTCGAGTTGTTTAAATTCCTGAGAATGCTGCTTTATTTCGTTTGGTTTGCTTATGACATTCTTTGAAAATGTGGTAGAACTTTACCAAAATGCCCTCTTCATAAATTAAATAAAATATAGTAAAATTACAAATATATATTTCGCAAATACTTTATTCAGTAACAATATAATCTATTATAAATCCACTGAAAAAATAACCATACAAAAATAGTTATAGTTTGAAGTCCATATATTACAATCCATATAAGAAATAGTGTACTTTCAATTACGGCTGGAGAAGAAAAGAGAAATTAGAGAACAGCTGGATATTAGAACTTTTTTTAATGAAATATTTGAATAATGTTATGGGCACTTTGAAAACAAAAAGTTAATCTTGTAGAAAATATTAAAGGGAATCAAAATACCCACCCTCTCTCTGGGAATCCATATTATCTTATTTATGGGAATATTGTATTTTCATACTTTTGGCAAACCAAACGTGAGAATCTGATTTCCGCGTATTAAATTTCTATAAATTTTGTTAAGATTTTACGGACCAAACGCATCATAATTATCTTTTTTTAATAAAGAAAGAAAACGATGGTTACTGCAATCCCCATCTCCCCACCCATTTCTTCCAAAAAGAAACGACATTCTAATCAGATGGTTTTCTCACATCTCTTATATGGAGTTTATTATTGTATATAAAATTGACTAAATGCTTTTATATACATCTTAAATGGTGATTCAGCATGGTAGAAAATCAAATAATGTTGGTTTATATCTTTCATTTTGGGTAAATACATTTTTATAAATATAAAATGTTAAGTCTCGGAAATACTAACTTTTACAACTTATATTTACTACTCTTTTTTTTAATGTCCAGGACGTTTAGGACGTATAATTGAAACTTTCACATCATGAAGTGGAGATCTCAGGTTCAAATTCCATAACTACAACTCTACCCTTAAGGATGTGGAGAATTTATCCATTCTGTACTACATGGAGAGTAACATAGACCTTCGGTCCTGATCAGATCGAAAGGTTAGAATTTTTCGGTTGGTGGATTATGGGTCAGTGCGATCCGTTAATTTATCTATTACGATGGCTGCACAAAAATAGACCGATTACGAACAGAATTTTTTCACGATATTCTAAAAAATAAAAAAAATATGTATCCTGCTTTTATAGTTTATTAAGCTACATTGCATTATTTTCTTCTCATCATACACAGTGAAAATTAAGATGCACATGGTTTCCATCATTTTTCGCTGCTTGATGTAATATATATATATTTATATATATATATATATTATATATATATATATATATATATATATATATATATATATATATATATATGTTTCTTAACAAATTCATTATTTCTTCAGTCACTTCCTACTGAAATCGGACTGGACTGGTTTGGACTGGTCCGCGTTCACACTCCTCAGTGACAACTGTATGTCGCCGACACACCTCATTTCATGATCTTCTTACTGCTTAGACGCTGAGGTCGATGAATTGGATAACGATGACGTCTCCTCAATTTCGTCACGAGAACGACGACAAACGACCTCGATTTCGTCGTTGTGAGCACGAATTGACGATGCAATGCTCGAAATCAACGGAGACGACAACGATGCCTTCGGTTCCTCGATTTCGTTAGGGTAATGCCTCCTCTCCTTGTTGCAATGACGACGACGATAACCGCATTATATGAATTGCTCTCAGGGATTAGGATTTGCGGGAGGCCGCACGTTGGGATGGGCCTCGAGATGATCATTTGGGCCTAGGATGATCGACACGCAATGTTAAACCTTTAACCCGTCCCGGTATGTTCCACCGATTTTTCTGCTCTTTGAGTCGAACCAGACATGAATCTAATTAAGGGTTGAAATAAGGACCGCAAATTAGTCCGTTTGATATCTGTCCAGACCGAACCGAGCCCATCGGTCTAGTCCGATTTCTCGGTCCAACCTGAACACCCATAATATCAGCTGTAGATTACCAAATCAATAGAACTCAATCTACAATGATATAGTCGAATTCGCATGAACTGCCAATGAATCCTTTACTCTCCTACAGCTCGACACCTTTGACAAGTTCTCATTGTCAACCTTACTACTATGTTTTCCAAGAAAACAAAAACAAGTTCTCCTGCACCTCACGACTGGCCCTAAAATAAAAATATATAATTTTAGCAAATAGAAATGAAGTTGCCTCTATGAGAAGAATAGTGTTAGCTGCTACTACCTATGCAATCTGGAAGGAAAGGAATAATATTACATTCTCGAATGCTAAGCCTTCATCTGAAGGGGTTATCAGACAAATTAAAGAGGGTTCATTATGGAGGCTTAGTAGGTATAGAAAGTTTGTCAATAAACTTTGGTTTACTAGGCTGGAACAAAGTGTTTGAATTTCTGGAATCTGAGTTGTGTATCAACTAGTGATTGCCAGAATTTTAAAGCTGTCATTTTCTCTGGTTTCTCTCGTTTGTTATCCTCTTGAGATTGTTTCTCTGAGTTGTTTCCGACAACAATGATGAGATTTGTTCTGGCTCTAAAGCATACTTGGGTTCTTATCTTGCTGTTTGTACCATTGGCCTGATGAGATTGTTGAAGGGTTTCTGAGGAATGTAACGGTATCTGAGATACTACTGTGAAGAAGATTTGATTGCAGCTTGGGTGTTTGAGATGTTTCAAGTGGCTACAATGGTTGCTCTCACAAAGTGTGCAGGATATGGAAATTTTGCATGTGCACCGGCCAGATTGCTGTTATTAGTTTGGGTTTTTACTGAATTGTATTGACTTGTTTGAGTTTGTACTCAACAAGATGGATCTGAGAGTTGTATTCTGGTTTTGTTCTATTAAATTTGACTTACTTACCAAAAAAAAAATAATAATATTCCTAATAACATCAGAGGTTGATGTACCGAAAATTTTTTGTCTCATTATCTTTAAAAATAAAAGTCCTCTAACACCTTCATTTGTGGCCAAAAGAAACTGAAACGAATATGTTAAACTATGGTTTCTAGTCTAATATAATGCAGACATACAAACCAGAATTCTTTGACCAAGTCCGTATCACCGTCTATACATGTATGGCGATCCTTTTCGAACCAACGAGTATTTGGGCCGCGCGTTGCTGTGATTGTTTTGTGTGTTTGTATAAATAAAATTAATATTAAGTAAAAAATGGTACTAACTTTTGAAGTAAAAATTTGAAAAAATAATATTAAATCAAAACTTATGAAAACAAATTTAAATAAACACAACTATCAAGCAGTATTAAATCTTTAGAAAATAAATAAATACAAAACTAAAATATATTAGGTTCTCTACAATAATTAGCAAGATAAGATTTATCTAGCATTTATAATTATACTATATGATTTATAATTTTTATTGGGCAAATTTGGCAAACAGCGCCTCCCCCTTAACCCTTATTTGGCAAACAGCGCCCCCCCTAACCCTTATTTGGCAAAGCGCCTCCCTCTTCAATTTTAAGTGAATCGCGCCCCCTTGCGCTGTGAAATGACTAAAATGCCCTCGCCTTCTTTTTACCCTTCCGTTCTCTAAAACCGTTCACTGTTCGCTGTCGCGTCACCGTCGCGTCGACCGACTTCCGGCCCATCTTTCCCGCTTTTTCTACGGTGTTTTAATCCAGTCCGCGCTTATTCATCATCTCCATTACCAAGCTCGCGCGTCTATTCGGCGGATAACAACTCTCATTTCACTCCTTATCGAATTAGGCAAATTCCATCCTCTTGCATCTCTCCATTTCCACCATCCTTTAGATTATTAGAAGACGACGATCTCGACTCCAGAACATCCCATGTGAGCCTACGCAGGCGAGTGAAATGCGCGCAGGAGAAGACACTGATGACGAAAAAATGGTGCAACAGGAGATACAGCAAGAAGTCAAAGAATATGATCCTGATGATAGATTGTATATGGCGTTTGATGGCTGGTTTCAAAGAAAACGCAAGTGAAAATTCCGACACTATCCTTCAGAAACACCACCGATCGTATCATGGAAACGCAAGCGACTGGACACTATACCCTCAAACTCAACATTCAGAGGTGGTGTTCCTCTCTTGAAAGACGAAGACTGACGACGATCTGCAAATCTGATGACTTGGACAACTATTCTGTACGTCGGGAAAAATTCAAGCAATTCCATTCAACTGCATGCACTCAATAGTAGCATTTCGAAACAAAAACCTGTGAAAACAAGAGCTGAAAAATCGTAATCAAATGCCGGAAAGACGAATGCAACTGGAGATGCAGAGGAAGAAAAGTTAGAGGAACAGAGGAGTTCATAGTGACAAATCTTTGATAAACATACAGTGCGGGAACCACTCATTGAGACGTAAACATAAGCAGTGCACAGCAAGTTGATAAGCATTATAAGTAAATATTAAATCAATATTATTTTTCTATAATTTAAACATCAATATACATGTGTTCAAAAGTGTTCACAGGTGTTCGCACCTGTTCGCGTCTGTTTACTGGTGTTCGCGAGTGTTCGCAGTTGTTCGCGTGTATTCGCAGGCGTTCACAGGTGATCGTCGAAAAACCCTCGAACAGATACGATCACCTGCGAACACCTGCGAACACCAGCGAACATCGGCGAACACCCAAGAACTCGATAACAGCGGCAAACAAACGCGAACACCTTTGGACACCGATGAACACCTGCGAACACACGCGAGCCGAGAACACCTGCTACACCTGCGAACAGGTGAACAAAGATTTTTATTATTCTTATTTTATTTATTGTATATAAGGGTAATACGTGTTTACTACACTACAGCGGAAATTGTTGATCAATTACGTGAAGATGAAGATTATACGCCAAAAATGATAATGACAGATATTCAAAGTAAGTACGGTTACGAGTGCTCGTATTGGCTGGCATATAAGGGAAAAAAAAGGGCACTTGAACACATTCGTGGAAATTTCGAAGATTCTTTTAATGACTTAAGACCACTAATGAAGGAAGATAAGATTGCTGTGAGTCATTTGAGCAACGACGTGCTTTGAAATGCATAGGACTGCGCTTTCACAGGTTCTATTGGTCTTCGGAGCGTGCAAAAGATCTTTCCGGCAGTGACATTCCGCCAAGTTGTATCGGTGTCGACGGTTGTCATCTTCGGGTAAATACCCGGCTGCTTGATGAATGGCACAGCGGTGGACGGTAACACCCATTTAACTTCCTCTGCATCGCTGTTGATTGAAATTGAAAAGAAGGACACATGGAAGTGGTTCCTAGAATGCTAAGGGAATCGATCGGATTATCATAGCCCAGCCACCTGTTGATTATTACAGATAGGAAATGCGCGGACTTGTATTTAAATATGGTGAATGTGTTGAAGAGGTTTTCAAGGAATGCTATCAATATTCTTACTGTATGATTCCAATATGTCCAAAAAATCTGTTGGAAAAAACGAATGACAGAAGTAGCAGCTAAAGTTATTCTGGGCTGCTGCAACTCGAACAGAGGGGCATTTCCAGCAAGTGGTGCAAGATTTAAACGGACACGATTTGAATCCGATAAATTCATTAATATCATTCCTAAAGAAAAATGTGGCAAATGCTTACTTCCTTACAAAGGTAAGATTTTATTGTATGTCAACGTTTTAGCTATGTCGTCCCGTAGTGTTCGGAGTGTTCGTTGTTTTTGCAGCTGTTCGCGGATCACGCGCGAACAAATACAACACCTGCAACAGCCGCAACACCAGCAAATTCCTTTCTTTCTAAGCTTCATCATTGATTGGTTTCATAGGTATGGGATGTTAATCACTAACTGTGCCGCGAGCATGAACTCCGTAATGAAGAAATGTCGCAGTCTGCCAATTTGCAAACTGTCGAAGCAACAAGAAAAAGTGCTCAGAGTATTCTACAAGCAAGGATAGGCTTCTTCATCATGGAATACAGAACTAATTCCAAGAAAGCAAGAGGTTAATTCGAGAATTTAAACGATCGATAGTTTTTCGTACAGAGGGCTACCGATGTACTGAATTTCAAGTTGAGGATGAATATAGTTGCAACGTGGTTAATCCTGCACAACTGGACTTGCTCATTGCAGGGACTGGGACGTCATCGGACTGCCTTGTCATCATTCCCTCGTCGCTATTTCATCGGCACAATTAAATCCATACGAAATTGTGATGTATTTTAAGACCATCTAATTACCGTTCCCGCTTACGTGGAAGTTATACATCAATGATGAGGAAGTGAGCAACTGGATACGAGACGAAACAGATGAACCCATAATGCCACCTGCCTGCAGTGTCTTCAGGCCGAAGAATGAGAAAGGAAAGAATAGAGTCAACGACTCTGGAAAATTGAAACGCAATGTACTAGATGCCATAAGCTTATGGTCCACAAACAAGCATTCTTGAACCGATATCCTCTGTTTGAGTGTGGAATTAAGAACATGCATGTTACTTAATGGATTTATTTACATTTTGAAATTGAAAAGTGAATTTCTTTAAGTTTATGAGAAATGATGAGAAATTGTTCGCCGTGTCACAGCAGTATGGCAGGTTGGTTATGGCGTACAATGTGTTCGCGGGATCTGCACGTAGTTCGCAGGGTTTCCTCGCAGTGTTCGTATGTTGAATCTGTAGCAGTTGTACGCAGATGATCGCGTTATCAATTCGCTAAGGTGTTCGTCTGGCTGCTGCGAACACCGAGGAAACTAGCGAAAAAAAACCCAACAAAATTCCCCCGAAAAAAAAACAGCCGGGAAACATCATGCAAAGACCACTCGAAGACTCTGCGAACACCCGCAAAACACCACGAACAACCTTGCGAACGATAATCTGAATTTATTTAATGAGGCCTCGTTCCAATTTCGTACATAATTTAATTTAATTTAAATTGTAATTTATTATAATTACAAATCGACAAAGATTACTTACAAAGATGTTCGTTAGGTGTTCGCGGGTTATCGTTCGCTGGTGTTTCGGGGTATCGTTCGCAGGTGTTCACGGTGATCTAGGTGTTCGTAGTCCGCATTGTGTTCGACGGGTCCATCGTTCGCAGGTGTTCGCGGTCAATTTGTTCGCAGGTGTTCGCAGTGTACGTGGGTCATCGTTGCTAGGTGTTTCGAGGTCATAGCTCGCAGGTTCGCGAACAGCCGCAACAACGCGAACCCTTACGAACCCGCAAACACCTACGAACACCCGCGAACACCTCCGAAACGATAAACCTGATTTTAAATATTTCAAGGCCTTCGTGCTTAATTTTGGTACATATTTAATTGAGTTTTATAAAAAATACAAATCAACAAATTACAAAAGTTTAGAAACTATAGGTTTTGATGAGCGTCTAATCTGCATTTGGTCTATTAAAATTTTGCTGCTACCTTTCGCGATACTCTTTTCGCTCAATGGATCCATGTCAACTGACGGGAGGATTGTAGGTAATCCATGTACATGAGAATAATTATTCCACAATCCGTCCTACGAAAATTGAAGAAGGAGAAATGTTATTATTTGAATGCTTCAAAAAAAGTAGTAGAGAAAGAAAATAAACGTAAAGTATTAAAGAAGAAAATAAACTGTTGAGCTTACCCATACTGCATAGTTATATTTTTCATTTCGGTGATCTTCCAGACGTGCTTGTTGGCCGGAAAAATGTCGGGTAGCGACTTTTTCAACAAACTAGTCAACTTGAGAAAAGCCTTCATCCTGCCCGATGTTATTGGCAGGGAATTATAGTGGAGAATTTGTCTTCATGCAATCTTTAACATTAAATACCAGTGTTCATCTGTACAAATAGGTTAATGAATATATTATTCTACACTTTTGGGCATGACTCACAAATAATGCTGAAGCTCACGTGTCATCAGTAAAATTGTCTTGCCAAGATTGTAATGCCGCCTGTAATAAATTAAGAGAAAACAAAAGTAATTAGAAATTACATAACAAGTACAAACAAATAAATTTCCAAGGTGTGAGCGATAATGACTCGATAAGTGTAGTGTAAAATATACAATTTGAGATTAATTTCAGGATAACTCAAGTTGGCGTTCTTTAGGAAAAAAAGTATATTGCGTCTATTATTCGTCGGCCAACATAAGCATAGAAAAGGAAAAAAGGGAGGCAGCCGCATAGTACTCGTTACAACTCTATGACTACCACTGATGTTTGTTCAGCGGCCCAGATTTATGGACCTACTAACTGATCAGATGGATACAACGGCGATGAAATAAGTTGTTTTCCAAAACTCGAAATGTAATAAAACTTGATTCGTGAATATTAACAACTTTCGAGTGGCAGCTTTAGCAAGCTCTCCACGGCCTCGACCTCGTATCTTCTAGCAGCCCTGTACCAACATGAGATTGAGAAAGGGGGGGGGGGGGGGGGGGAAGGAAATACATCAGAAAAGAATTATTTCAAAAATTAAAAATTAAAAAAATTTTGGTGTTCGCAGGTGTTCACGGGTGTTCGCGAACACCTAGTTCGATTTGCGAACACATACGATTCCTACGAACACTAGAGAATCTGCAAATTATTGCGAACACATACGATTCCTACGAACACTAGAGAATCTGCAAATTAGATATGTACACAGGTGTTCGCGGGTGTTCGTAGGTGTTCGCAGCAGAAGGGTCGCAGGCGAGATATGGAGTTCGCGTTGCGAACACCAGCGAACACCTACGAACAACTGAGAACACCTGCGAACACCCGCAAACACTTGCTAGTATGTGCAAATGGCTGCGAATTTAACATACCGTCTTAATAACGTCTACAATACGTTTTCTCCTCGCTTAGTTTTGTGAACGTCCTGGATCAAGCTTTCTCTCGTCGATCGTAATCATCTCTTTTTCAGACTGTTCCATTCTTCATCATTTTTAGGCATGAGGACTCCGATTTTCCTCCTCATCTGCGTATTGATGCTTCCACAACACTCATAATCTTTCGTTGCTGCATTGGATTCTGCTTACTGACAAACCTTTGCAGTAACTTTGAGAAGGAATGTCTTCTTGTTTTCTGCTTCTTGTCTTCCCAATGACACCTCCACAGATCCAGCTCCTGGAGCAATTTCGGGATACTCGTTGGAGCAATTCTGCTTTCTATCCTCCAATTCTTCTCCTAAATTGATACCCCAGCTGATTCTGCTGCTGGAGGTGATCGAAGAAGAAGAGAGCGATATTTGCTCCACTTGCTTTTGAATCCTGTAGCTAGAAGGAGCGGATTCTGCTTCCCGTGGCTTCTGAAGCTGTAGGTAGAAGTAGGATATCCTGCTCCGCTGCTTTGCAAAGGTAAGTAGGGAGCGATATCTGCTCCCGTTGCCCTCCTAAGCGAAGTGTAGAAGAGGGATATCTGCTCCCGCTGCTGCTAAAGCTATAGGTAGAGGAGCGATATGTGCTCCCGTTGCTCCTGAAACGGTAGGTAGGGGAACGATATCTGCTGCCGTTGCGTCTGAAGCATTAGAGGAATACAAATCAGCTCTATAGCTAATTACATAGTTATCTTCTTCCAATTCTTGTGCATCCTCACTTCCCTGTTTCAAGCTGTGTAACAGCTTAGCAACTCCAGCTGTTTTCGTCGTTCTGGGTTTCTTTCGACATAGCAACTCTAGGTTTGAGCGAGGATCGACCAGCATGACGCCATCTCTCTTTCGCGTCTGATACGGTTGGCTGCGGCGAGCTGGGTGACTAAGTCGCCGACTGCGCTCCTTCTTATTATCTTCTTGAGTTTCTGAATGCGACTTAGGATCGGCAATTGTTACTTTGCGAGATGAAGCAGGAGTTGTTTTCGCTTTGCTGGGAGGTTGAATAAGATTCCTTCAACTACTTCTCCAGCAGCGTCCAAATTCTTTCCACCCCGTCTCCATATTTACAACTGCGGTCTTCACTTCATCTACAGATTTTTCGAGCAACTTGCAACTCCGCAGGAACAGTTTTTTGTGTCGATGATTGTTTGACAGAGAATTTACCATGCCTGAGACCCTTCTTTGACGCGAGGGTGGCTTTTCGGGAGACTCTTCACCAGACCCAGCGTTATTTTTGGCTGGGATCCCTTTCTTTGACGCTGGAGGTGGCTTTTCGGTGAGACTCTACACAGACCCAGCGTGACCTTTGCTGGAATCCTTCTAATTGCCTTTCCCTCTTCAACTTCGACTTTTTTTTCGTCCCATGGAGGAAGGAACGAGCAGATACTACTTTCCCAACAAAAGATCCGTGTTAACCTTTGTTCGTTCTTTCGTCAAAAACAATATATTCTGCGGAATGATTGGCTGGAGAGAAGCTAAATTCCTTTTCAAGCATTCTTAGCAGTTGTATCGCATTCCACTCCATTTTTATAAGAAAGGAGAAGCATTCGGCTTGAAGGAGTCAAGATGATCACCTCTCAAAAACCAAGCCTAAAAAACCAATTGTGGCCTTTCAAAACATGTTAAAAGGAATTATAAGTACGAATGATGTAATTACACGGATTTCGCAATGGTGTTCGCAGGTGTTCCGCAGGTGTCTCTCATGTTGTTCGCAGGTCCAATTAGAACCTGCGAACAGACGCGATCACCCACGAACAAACGTGAACACCTGCGAACACCTGAGTACAAGTGGTCGGGGTGTTCGCAGGTGTTCTCAGGTGTTAGCGGTGCTCGTATGTGTTTTCACAGTTATCATCCGGTACACCCTAGATCCCCTGCGAACAACTGCAAACACCGCGCATCACCTGCGAACACGCGAGAACACCTATGAACGTCCTGTTCACAAGTGGTTTGCAGGTGTTGTCCAGTTGTTCCCGTTGGTAAAAAAAAAAACACCGTTTTCGCGTAAGGTGGTTCCGCAGGGTTTTCGCACGAAACCTGCGAACACCGGCGAACACCTGCGAACACCCGAAATAAACTGCGAACACATCCAGTAAAGTTAATCAAAGGTAGTTTTTGCAGAAAGATGGTTACTGAACCCGTCAGCAAACACTGGACATCGAAAGGTAAGCCGTGTACTCATTTGCGGAAGCTGCGCACTCATTCTATCGTAATGACGGTGTATTGTCCGAAGGCAGTCGTAATCTTAAGGGGCCTAGGCTTCATCCACCAACCCTCAATAAAACTGGCCGGGAACTCTTTGTCCGGGCTCAGTGAAAAATAAACGCGAGGATAATATGTACATTACCCATAATTTAACATACTGTTCCGCTTTTTTCCACGTGTTTCTGATTATGCATCTTGTTTGAAATTTCTCAATTTGGGGGTTGCGGCCTTTGAAGCTTGTTTTGCGATGGGATCGTTGGTATTCGCTTGATCCTGGTCCATCGATATCACCTCTCATCTATTGGGCAATCCAAGAAGAATAGCTACGTTGGCCGCGTAAAAATCTAACCTAGCCGCCGGCGAAGACGAAGAACGAACCCTCCACCCAAGCCTGTAGATTTCGCTAGTCTTGGACGATCCCCTCCAATGGTGGTAGCTGTCAGAAAATGGAGAAAATGGTTCTGCTCAGCGAGTTGGAAGATGAGTCCTTCAGCCGCTAAGCTTTTTGTCCTCGTCGTCTGTGTAAAGTTCTCCGAAAAGGTTTCGGGAAAACCTCGTTTTACTGGGATTGCTGGAGACATTTCCGGCGGCGTTGAGGGACGCACAATAGGGCGGCGACTGTATGGCGGTGGCGATGGAATCGATTTTGAGACAGACCGAGAGAGAGAGAGAGCGCGAGAGAGAGAGCAAGCGAGAGAGCTAAAGAGAGAGAGTGAGTGGGTTAGGTCTGACCGAGCGGTATTTGGAACGCTTTTTTTAACGTTAAGAAGGCCAGGGCATTTTGGTCATTTCACAGCGCAAAGGGGCGATTCACTTAAAATTGAAGAGGAGGGCGCTGTTTGCCAAATAAAGGTTAAGGAGGGGCCGATTTGCCAAATTTGCCTTTTTATTGAGATATTTAAGTTTATATTTGACATTCATATTGCTTGTTCAATAATTACTTAGTAAAAAATATAAAATATTTTCCCAAAATAGATAAGAAGACCGGATATATACTTTTTATATTTTTTGTTCTTCTAATATGATTCTATAGAGTATTCAAAAAATATAAGAGTTTCATATTGATTATATATATATATATATATATATATATATATATATATACACACACTTGTTTCCACCAAACTATATAAAAAAAAAAATGATCTTAAAAATTATAGATTTTAAAATAATATATTTTGATATTGAAATTTTTTCAAAAAAATATTTCTAAATAAATATTTTATGATACCAAATATTAACAAGTTTCTAAAATAGTTTTAAAACTCGTTATATTTTGAAGTCCAAAGTATCTATTTAAATATATTTTTTGAAAAATTTTAACGAAAGTTGTAAATGTTATTTAAATTTATAATTTTTATTTTAAAGTTTCTACTTGTTTTGCCCCTCTTTAAAGAGTTTTTGCGGATACATGCCCACTAGTTAGATTTGGCGAATTTCTGCCCCTTTTTCGCGTAAAATGACCGAAATACCCTCGTATTTTTTGTTGATAACGTGCTCTATCTTCTCCTCTTTCTGACTGTACTTTCCCGCCAAAAATTTTCTCTTCCTCTCTCATTTCTCTCTCCTCGCAAACATCTAGATAAAATCATAAAAAATTCGAAAAATTCAAAAAAAAATCATATTTTAATTACCTCCAGGACCACGGAACACACCAGACTCCTAGAACACCTCCAGAATACCCTAAAAATAATTATATAAACGCCAAAAATATCTCCGAATAAATTCGTAAAAATCCCAAAAAAAACAAAAAATTATGAAAAAAATTATATTTCACTTCATTCATCGCCAGAACGCTCAGAACATCCGAGAATACCTCAGAACATCCGACAAATAATTTCATAAACACCGTGAATACCTCCGAATAAAATCGCAAAAATCCAAAAAAATAAAAAACATTCTGAAAAAAATTCACATTTTATTTCATTCACCTCCAGGATACTCTGAACACCTAAAAATATACCAGAACACTCGAAAAATAATTTCATAAACACCGAGAACACCTCCAATAAAAATCTTAAAAATTTAAAAAAAAATCAAAAAAATCTGGAAAAAATCACATTTCATTTCATTCACCTCCAGAATGCTCAGAACACTCCCAGAACACTCCAGAACACCCAAAATAATTTCATAAACATCGAGAACATTTCTGAATAAAATCGTAAAAAAGAAAAAAAATACAACAAATTCTGAAAAAGAAAGCACATTTCATTTCATTCACCTCCAGAATACTCAGAACACCCTTAGAACACCCTAAGAATACCACAGATCACCTCAAAAATAATTTCATAAACACCGAGAACACCTCCGATTAAAATCGTAAAAATTCAAAAAAAAATGCAAAAAATTCTGGAAAAATCAGATTTCATTTCATTCACCTCCAGAATGCTCAGAACACCTCCATAACACTCCAGAACAGTTCAGAACACCCGAAAAATAATTTCATAAACACCGACAACATTTCTGAATAAAATCGTAAAAAATCAAAATAAATGCAAACAATTCTGAAAAAAAATCAAATTTTATTTCATTCACCTCCAGGATGCTCAGAACACCCTAAGAATACCCCAGAACACCCTAAAAATAATTTCATAAACACCAAGAACACCTCTGATTAATACGTAAAAATCCAAAAAAAATGCAAAAAATTCTAAAACAAATTACATTTCATTTCATTCACCTCCAGAATGCTCAGAACACCCCCAGAACACTCTAGAACCCCCCAGAACACCCGAAAAAATATTTCATAAATACCGATAACATCTCTGAATAAAATCGTAAAAATCCAAAAAAAAAAAACAATTCTAAAAAAAAATTACATTTTACTTCCTTCATCTCCAAAACGCTCAAACACTCTCAGAACACCCAAGAACACCTGAAAAAAAATTTATAAGCACCGAGAACACCTTCGAATAAAATCGTAAAAATCCAAAAAAAATGCAAAAATTTTTTAAAAAAAATCACATTTCATTTCATTCATCTCCTAAATGCTCTGAACACCCTCAGAGTACCCCAGAATATATTTTTTTTTTGGATTTTTACAATTTTATTCGGAGGTGTTCTCGGTATTTATGAAATTATTTTTCTGGTGTTTTGGGGTGTTCTAGGGTGTTCTGTGTGTCTTAGAGGTGAATGAAATGAAATACGATTTTTTTCAGAATTTTTTGCATTTTGTTTTTGAATTTTTACGATTTTAATCGGATGTGTTCTCGGTGTTTATAAAATTATTTTTCGGATGCTCTGCGGTATTTTAGAATATTCTGAGGGTGTTCTGAGTGACCTGGAGGTGAATGAAATAAAATGTGAATTTTTTTCAGATTTTGTTTTATTTTTTTGGGATTTTTACGATTTTTATCGGAGGTGTTCTCGGTGTTTATAAAATTATTTTTAGGTGTTCTGGGGTGTTCTGAGCATTCTAGAGATGAACGAAATAAAATGTGATTTTTTCCAAATTTGTTTGCATTTTTTTGGATTTTTACGATTTTATTCGGAGGTGTTCTCGGTGTTTATGAAATTATTTTCAGGTGTTCTGAGGTGTTCTGGGGGTGTTCTGAGCATTCGGGTGATGTATGAAATAAAATGTGATTTTTTTCAGAATTGTTTACATTTTTTTTGGATTTTTACGATTTTATTCGGAGGTGTTCGTGGTGTTTATAAAATTATTTTTCGGATGTTCTGAGGTATTCTCGGATGTTCTAAGCATTCTGGAGATGAATGAAGTGAAATGTGATTTTTTTTCATAATTTTTTGTTTTTTTTTTTTTGGATTTTTACGATTTTATTCGGAGATATTTTCGGTGTTTATATAATTATTTTTAGGGTATTCTGGAGTTGTTGTGGGGTTCTGGTGGTGCTCCCGGTGGTCTGGAGGTAATTAAAATAAAATATAATTTTTTTTCTGAATTTTTTGCAATTTTTTGAATTTCTTATGATTTTATTTAGGTGTCTCTACGAGGAGAGAGAAATGAGAGAGGAAGAGAAAATTTTTGGCGGGAAAGTACAGTCAGAAGGAGAAGAAGATAGAGCACGTTTATCAATAAAAAATACGAGGATATTTCGGTCATTTTACGCGCAAAAGGGGCATAAATTCGCCAAATCTAATTAGGGGGTATATATCCGTAAAAAGTCATTAAAAGGAGGCATATATCCGCAAATTGTCCAAATCCATTTAAAATTCTCTGTTATATTTTAGAGTATCAAAACACCTATTTATAGGTACTTTTTAAAAAAAATTCAACATAAAAATTATAAATTTCAATTAAATTTAAAATTTTTATATTTTTCTAAAAAATATTCCCAAATTTAAAAGAAAATCATTGTTCACTGAGAAGTGGAAAAAGAGCGGTGTTTATAGGAAATAAAATAAAATAATCACATCTATCAAACGGTACTAATTTTTAGAAAAAAAAATTATAAAACTGAACTATGTCATGTTTTCTATAATAACTAGTAAGATAAAATTCATATAGTATATATAATTATACAATCTGATTTATGATATTTACTGATAGATTTAAATTTATATGTGTCATCCATATTGTGCTTGTTCAAACATTATCTAATAAAAAGTATAAAAAATTATCCTTAAAGGATTTTTTTTTTATTTTTCTAGTATGATTCTATAAACTATGCAAAAAAATATAAGAGTTTTATATTTCATCCAAAATTATATTGGCATTGATTCTATAACACATATATACAGTTTTAAAATCCATTTGGGTTTCAAAAACAGTTTTTAAATCTGTTTCAAATTGATACATTACACTTTGTAGCCCCAAAACACATATTTAAAGATATTTAAAAAAGTAGTTTTTTCCCTAAAAAAATAAAATTAAAGTTGTAGATTCATCTAATCTACAACTCTTAGCAAACTCTAGTTTTAAGGCCGTATCGAGGGCTTCACTATTATTCATGTGTCAATTCAGTTTGGCTCATTCATTGTAAAGTGAAAAAAGCGGGGTGTAATAGGAAATAAAATAAAATAACCACACTTATCAAATGGTACTAATTTTTAGAAAAAAGTTATGTTAAAACACGAGCGGCAGATCGAACACCTCAAGACGATCACAATAACGAAAATCGAGAAGAAATAAAAAAACACAAAATAGAACACCAGAATTTTACGTGGTTCGGAGATAAAACTCCTACGTCCACGGGCGAGGAAGAGGAAGATTCACTATCAATTGGGGAGTACAAGATTGACGGTGAACACAGAAGGGATAAAACCCTAGCCGTCAAATACAAAGTTCTCTCAAGAGAATTTACCCTAAAAGGTTATTACAACTCCTTATATATTAAGTGGAAACCCTAATGGGTAAGTGGGCAGGCCCAATAACTTTCCTTCAACTTAATATGGGCTGCAATCAAATTCAAGGCATATTTCAACAAATCTCCACCTTGACTTGAATTTCATCAA
Source organism: Xerophyta viscosa (assembly GCA_002076135.1). NCBI lineage: Eukaryota > Viridiplantae > Streptophyta > Magnoliopsida > Pandanales > Velloziaceae > Xerophyta > Xerophyta viscosa. The sequence continues at coordinate 30,885 of MJHO01000270.1, forward strand.
GTTGCAACAGAAGATAATGCAATCTATACTCATCCTCTCCACAAGTGCTCCCTGAGCACAACTCAAATACTGCGAATGCCAAGCAAGCTCAGACAATGCCTAAACTTGCATAATGAAAGTGACTTGGTGAACATATCAGCCGGATTATCTGCAGTACCAACTTTCTTCACAAGAACATCGCCCTGAGCAATAATATCTCTAATAAAATGAAACCTCACATCAATATGCTTGGTCCGCTCATGATGCATCTGATCCTTGGTAAGATGTATGGCACTCTGACTGTCACAATATACTGAAATAATTTCCAAATCTAAAGTAAGCTCACCATATAGTCCTCGCAGCCAAATAGCTTCTTTTATAGCTTCTGTTACTGCCATGTATTCTGCCTCTGTGGTAGATAGTGCAACAACAGGTTGTAGAGTTGCCTTCCAACTAATAGCAGAACCACCAAGAGAAAATACAAAGCCTGTGAGAGATCTCCTACGATCAAGATCTCCTGCATAGTCTGAATCAACATAGCCAACAAGCGAACATACATTTTTCTTAAACTCCAAACAAATATTAGATGTACCACGCAAATATCTAAGAATCCACTTTACAGCATGCCAATGTTCTTTTCCTGGATTAGCCATAAATCTGCTGACAACACTAACTGCATGCGAAATATCAGGTCGAGTGCACACCATAGCATACATAATACATCCAACTGCACTAGAATACGGAACCTGTGACATATAATTCTTCTCCTCCTCCTTCTTGGGTGATAAATCTGATGAAAGCCTGAAATGTGCTGCCAATGGAGTGCTAACTGACTTGGCATCTTTCATGCCAAAGCGATCTAGGACCTTCTCAATATAATTCTTCTGAGATAGGCGCAACTTTCCTGCTTCTCTATCCCTTTGAATCTCCATCCCAAGAATTTTCTTTGCAGCACCTAAATCCTTCATCTCAAATTCACTATTCAACTGTGCCTTTAATTTGTAAATATCAGATTTATCTTTTGCAGCTATCAGCATATCATCAACATAAAGTAAATAAAAAGAAACCATCTGATAGCTTATCTGAAGTAAACACAGTGTTCAAATTCTTTCTACGAGAGTAACCCAATTTCACCAAAATGAATCAAATCTCTTGTACCACTGCCTAGGTGACTGCTTCAAGCCATAAAGAGATTTTCTAAGCAAACAAACATGATCTTCTTTACCATCAACAATAAAACCCTCAGGTTGATGCATGTAAATATGCTCATCCAAATCACCATGCAAGAAAGCTGTTTTAACATCAAGTTGCTCTAGCTCTAGATCATGCATAGCTACTAATGCAAGTAAAACACGTATAGAAGTATGCTTCACAACCGGTGAGAAAACATCATTAAAATCAACACCTGGTACCTGACTGTAGCCTTTAGCTACTAACCGTGCTTTATACCTTGCATCTTCTACTCCTGGAGTTCCTTCTTTCTTTTTAAAGACCCATTTGCATCCAACAATTTTCTTTCCTTTAGGTGCTTCAACAAGTTCCCATGTCTTATTTTTATGAAGAGATTCCATCTCTTCATTCATAGCAATCAACCACTTCTGAGAATCATCACAAGAGATAGCCTCTGAATATGTCGAAGGATCTGAGTCATCAACTGTCTCTGCTGCTGACAATGCATAAGCAACTAAATTTGCACTGTATCTCTGAGGTGGTATGATATGTCTTCTCTCTCTGTTCTTTTCGCAATGCTATATGTTAGCCTTCTTCTTCTGGTTCAAGATACTTCTGCTTTCTTCATTAGGTTTTGCTTCTGCTGAGAGGAGGATTATTAGAAGAAGAAGCTGAAGTCTTAAGATGAGAAGAAGCTGTAGCACCTGTCTCCAATGTAATCTTTTCAACAGGAATATGTTCTCCTTCTGCACTAGGAGAAATTGAGGACTCCTTCCTCGCCTGAAGTAGAGAAGATTCATCAAAAGTAATATCTCTACTAATATAAAATTTTGGGGATATTGGATCAGGACACCATAACCTGTAACCTTTCACACCAGACGCATAACCAAGAAATATGCATTTCTTCGCTCTAGGCTCTAACTTGCCTTCACTTACATGCATATATGCATCACAACCAAATATTCTCAAATTAGAGTAATCTGCAGGAGTACCAGAGAATACCTCTTCAGGAGTTTTGCAATCAATCGCCGTGGATGGAGAGCGATTCACCAAGTAGCAAGACATGCTAACTGCTTCTGCCCAAAACTCCTTCCTAAATCAGCATCTTAGCAACATGCATTCTAGCTTTCTCTTAGAATTAGTTTCTATTCATGCGCTCTGCAACTCCATTCTGCTGTGGTGTATGCCTAACTGTTCGGTGTCGCACAATACCTTGATCTTCACAGTAAGTATTGAATTCCCCACTACAAAACTCAGCCCATTATCTGTTTCTGAGTCTCTTAAATATCTTTCCTGTCTGCTTTTCAATCAATACATTCCACTGCTTAAAAAGTAGCGAATTACATCACTTCTTAGCCTTTAAGAAATAAAACCCATTACCTTTCTGAGGAAGTCATCAATGAAAGTGACCATATACCGCGCACCACCCTTGGAAGCAACCTGTGATGGTCCCCAGAGATCTGAGTGGATGTAATCTAGAGTACCTCTGGTGCGGTGAACTGCTGTGCTGAAAGCCACTCTTTTCTGCTTACCTAGAACACAGTATTTGCAGAAATCCATCTTTCGGAAGCCTGACCACAAAGCAAACCTCTTTTGCTGAGCAAGTCCATACCTCTTTCACTCATATGACCTAATCTCATATGCCATAATAAGGTAGTATCGTTGTCTGTCATATGCGCTGAAGCAACTGTAGCCGAGCCTGTAACTGTGGAGCCATCAAGAACATATAAAGTTCCAATCTTCCTGCCTTTCATCACAGTAAGAGCACCTTTCGTGACTTTCATAACTCCACCTTCACCTGCATGTCTGTATCCTAAATCATCGAGCGTTCCAAGAGAGATGAGGTTCCTGGACATCCCTAACATGTGTCGAACATCTGTCAGTGTTCTCACAACACCATCATGACCCATCTTGATTTTTATTGAGCCAATTCCAACAACCTTACAAAGAGTGTCATTAGCCATCATAACTTCTCCACCTGCAAAAGGCCTGTAGGTAGTGAACCAATCCCGATTGATACACATATGATACGAAGCGCCTGAGTCTAAGATCCATTCATCTTTACTTCTTGCTCTGTTTTGATCAATAACCGACAGAACAAATCCATCATCCTCTGCGACGCTAGCTTCTGCAGTGTTCTGGTTTTTCTGATCTTTGTTACCATTATTCTGCATCTGTTGCTTTCTCTTTAGTGAATAGCAATCGGTTTTGATATGCCATTTCTTCTTGCAGTAATTACAAATAAGATTCTTGTGTCTAGATTTTGATCTAGACTTCTGTTGGCCACTGTTGGAATCTCTTTCCTTAGGTCTCCCCCTCGCAAATAAAGCATCAGCTTGATTAGAGTTTGAAGTACTTGATGTACCAACAAGATTATTATCAATCATATCTTTACTAAGTAGAGACTGCTTAACATCCTCAATAGAAATTGTTTCTCTACCATACAAAATAATCTCTCTAAGATGCTTATATGAGGGAGGTAAAGAACATAACAAAATTAGAGCCTGATCCTCATCTTCAATTTTAACATCCAAATTTTGCAAATCAACTATAATCGAACTGAATTCACTGATGTGGGACTTAATAGACGTACCTTCTGTCATACGAAGTGTGTAGAGCCGTTCCTTCAAAATCAGACGATTTGTGAGGGATTTTGTCATGTATAATGACTCCAATTTGATCCACAAACCTGCAGATGTGGTTTCTCCCAAAACCTCCTTAAGAACGGCATCGGTTAGACAGAGTTGGATCGCAGTCAACGCCTTATCGTCTAGTTGTTCCCAATCAGAATCACTTATCTCCTCTGGTTTCTTCTCCTTCCCTTTCAAAGCAATTTTCAGATCGTTTTGTGTCAACACAGCAAGCATCCTGACGCGCCATAGGCCAAAACTGATGTTGCCGTCAAACTTCTCGATATCAAACTTCGTGATCGCCATCTAAAGCTCTGATACCAATTTGTTAGAACACGAGCGGCAGATCGAACACCTCAAACGTACAATGAACCGAAAATCAGAGAGACAAATTAAAAAAAACAAAAAAGAACACCAGAATTTTACGTGGTTCGGAGAAAACTCCTACGTCCACGGGCGAGGAAGAGGACGATTCACTATCAATTGGGGAGTACAAGATTGACGGTGAACACAGAAGGGATAAAACCCTAGCCGTCAAATACAAAGTTCTCTCAAGAGAATTTACCCTAAAAGGTTATTACAACTCCTTATATATTAAGTGGAAACCCTAATGGGTAAGTGGGCAGGCCCAATAACTTTCCTTCAACTTAATATGGGCTGCAATCAAATTCAAGGCATATTTCAACAAATTATAAAACTGAAATATGACATGTTCTCTACAATAACTAGTAAGATAAGATTAGTATAGCATCCATATTTATACTATCTGATTTATAATATTTATTAATAGATTAAGTTTATATTTGCCATCGATGTTGTGTTTGTTCAAAACTTATTTAGTAAAAAATATAAAATATTATCCCTAAAGGACATTACAAGGCAGGATATAATTTTTTCTAATTTTTTTAATATTTTTTGTTCTTCTAGTATGATTCTATAAACTATTCAAAAAATAACAAGAGTTTTATATTTAACCCAAAATTTATTGGCATTGATTATATAACATGCACACTAATATATATCATACCCTAATTAAAGCAGGGTTTTCTGGACGAACAAAGAGTCCACGTGGCTCATTTGCTCAGTTGCCATCTTTTTTGCCTACGCCCTTTAGCTGCCGCCTCTATTGTGTTGCCCTTTCTCCCTCCACTCCCTCTTCTCTCTCTCTCTCTCTCTCGGACACTTCCTCTTTGTGTTTCTGCTCCCTCTACCAATTTCACGTATAGAGAGAGCTATTGGCGGCCATACCCAACAGATATGGTTACATGTTGCACCGTACTCATCTCAAAGACTAGCAGGGTGTTGGAAAGAGATATTGGCCCCAATACTCTTTAGTTATGATTTCCTGTTGTACTGCACTCAGCTCGGTGCCTGGCCGTTCCTCGATCTTTGCCTTGAAATTCGGTTCGGAACCACCATCCCATCCACATTCGTATCTCTTATGTTCCAGTTTTGTTTCCGGCGATGATAAGTAGGGAACCGTGAGGAAACTTTCTTGGGTGTCCAAATTAAGCTGCCGCCCAACTTGTCCTGTTCGGATTCTTCAAAGATTTAGGTTGGTTTGTCGCTACTATAAGATTTCGCCCTCCTGTTCTTTTCGCCAATTTTTTGCTCCGTTAGATTTATACTTTGCTGTTATTCGTGCAAAGGGGATCTAATCTTTTAGTGATTAAGGAAAAAAAAATGTCGTCTATTCGTTTATTGGGATCTTTAATTAATTTAGCTTCATGGGTTGATAAAAAGCTACAATATCGGTCTAATAAAATTGAGGTTGGATTAACACTTAAAATTCGGCCTCAATTAACATCTCGACAAAATTTCCTGCCAAGCTTACCTATGGTTTATTTCTTTTGTTGGGCTTGATTTTGAAGAAAAAATGAAGTGGCAACATGTTCTATTAAGTGAAATACACTAGATGAAGCCCAAATTTAATTTAGGGCACTAAAGATAGAGAGGCACATTCAGTGGAACGGCTAAGGGGAAATTAATCTTCTAGAAGGGTCAAAATATGGTTCAACTCAAAAGAAAAATAAGGAAAGCAAATTGCAGTTTAGGGGCTGTTTATTTCACGCGGAAGAGTGAGAAGTGAGAAGTGGGAAGTGGGTGAACTGTGAGAACTGAGAAGTGGCTGAGAAGTGGTGTATTGAGTTTCTCTGTTTACTTGGGATTGTGAAGTAGATGCTGAAAGATAATTTTCTTTGTTTACTTGGGGTTGGAAGTGAGGGCTGAAAGATATATTTTTTTTTTTTACTTGAAATTGGCAGTAAATTGAGACATAAAAAATATATTATACTTATTTTAAGTTTATATTTAAATATTATAATATAAATGATATATAATATAATAAATATATATATATTTAAATTTACCTATATAGTATAATTATATATGATATATTCTATTATAATATATTAGATGTATATATTATATATAAATATTTTATATATTATGTAAAACAAAAAAAACACATGATAAAATTTGAACACAAATTATGTAATACAAAGACTTTATATTGAATGCAAATTTACAATATTTTAATTCAATGTACATGTATTCATCAAAAAAAAAAAAAAAAAAAAAAAAAAAAGAAAAAGAAAAACGAAAACATTGTAGTACAAATTATATAAGTAGTCCACTCGTTGATAATATCTTCCTTCATCCAGCGAACACTATCTGAAAAGAAAAATAAATAGTTAAAAAAGTAACATTATGTTACGCTAACACTATTCTGTAGTATAATTACTTGATTATTTAATTCTCGAACGGGAATCATCGGGATATCTTTGCATTCCGAATGGAAATCACTTATGCTCCAACACTTATACAGTGGGAACAAGTTAGGCTCCAACATCCTTATCCAATATAAATTGGTTGATTATTTGACCCTCGAACCCTCAGTGCTATGCTCGAAGCGCATCATCGGGATATATTGCATCCGAATGGAACCATCTATTGCTTCAAGCAAACTCAGTATATTAGTGACAGAGTTAGGCTCCAGCATCCTTATATATTATAAATTAGATACTGCGTATGTGCTGGCTATTGGTTCTGTGCTGGCTGCTTGATATTGTGCTGATTGCATGTTCTTTACCTCATAACAATTTTGAGCACGATAAGTAATCACCGGACATTGAATAGAATTTAGTAACCCACAGAACCAAATCCAAATCACAATATCAAGTAGCTAGCCAATATGGCTGCAGCTACCACAATATCAAGTATAATCACAAAGACAAGTAACCAACACACACCTATTAGCCTGAATCAATAACCAGCACATTACCATAGGACATTACAAGCTCAGTAGTCTAAACCAATAACCAGCACAGAACCATTAACAAGTACAACATCAACTAACCAGCACAATATCAAGTAGCAGGCACAGAACCTGCAGCCAAGCACAAAACCTCCAGCCAGCACAATATTAAGTAACCAGCACAAAGACAAGTAACCCGCACAAACCTGTCAGCCATAATCACTAGCCAGTACAAACCCATAAGCCAGCACAGAAAAAGTAGACAACACAGAACCAGCAGCCACCACAGAACCATTAACCAGCACAAACTCAAATATAGAGACACTAGCCAGCACCAACTACTAAGCCAGCACAGAGAATAACTAGCCAGCACAATCTCATAAGCTAGCACAGAATAACTAGCCAGCACATAACTCATTAGCCAGAACCACTAGCTAGCACAAACACATAAGCCAGCACACACCCAATAGCCAGCACACACCCACTAGCAATTCAGCAGCCAATATATACCCAAATTCCTGCACATAACACTACTCAGCCAGCAAAAATATGTGCAACAACCAACATATAATCACACCAGCTAACACATATTTAACAGCCTGCAGACCCAACTGTCTGCATAACACTACACGCCCAGCAAACTATACACAATAGCCAGCACAAGAACAATCAGCATATAATCACCAGCCAATATATACTTAACAACCTGTATATACCCAAATTCTTGTATACCACTGCACAGCTAGCAATATAATACTGCACATATCTGCAAGCAACATAAACCGAAGGAGCACATATATCGGCCAACCCTAACAACAGCTACAAGCAACATAAAGAGAACATAATTCAATTTTTTTTTGCACAAAAACATATTTCAATCCAATATCTATTGAAAGAAATTAGGGATGTTACTTCTAATCGAGCAAATATAGTAATTAGGGTTGAGAGGGGACCGATCGACTGATGGGGAAGGGGGGAGGGAGAGACAATCGGCCGCTGTCTAGTCACAATCGTTGCCGCCGTCAACCTCGCCGGCGCGATTATCGGCGAGAGAGAGGTGGCAGATCGATCGGAGACAAGGCATCGAAGAAAAAATGAGAATCCGAGAACTAGCGAGAACAGAGACGAGGCAGTGTCACGGTTCAAGCCGGAAGTAGGCGATCCGTGACGAGGTACTGAAAAACTGTGCGCAATCAAACCGAAACACGGCGATCTGCGACTTATCCGAGCTGAAAACCTGAGATCCAAACACCTTTTACAGAATGAATTTAAGAACACATTCACTAATATTCATTGAATTCCAATGACTGTAATCAGGTGACAATACAAGAGAATGGATAGCAATTGAAAACAGAAAAACAGAAATTCTAACAGAATTCAATCAAACATTCTCTGCAAAACAAGCTGCGAATGCAGCTATTTATACAGAACAAGACAATGAAGACAATGACTAAATTGCCCCTCTTGCACACGTGACTTGCACGCACGTAACACTTCGCGCGTAGCACTGGAATCAACGGTACAGATGCGAGCAATCCAACGGTTGATATGCAAACGAGCGTTGTAACTGAAATTTGATTCAAATCTTCTTCTCAGCCGCGGAGAAGTAGAAGCAACCTCGGAAAAAGAAGAAGGTATACCGGGCCTTGATCCTCCGGCGCCCCTTCTCATTTTTCCTAAGTAAACTGCCGCCGTCTCCTCAGAACAGAGCTCTAACAGGCAGCGAAGGGAGAAATGACTCCTCGTTGCCGTCGTCGACCTCGCCGGCGCGATAATCGGGTCGAGAGAGAGGGAGGAGGTCGATCGGAGATGGTCGGCGTCGAAGAAAATCGCGCGCGCTACAGTAACTTGGAACTCACGAGTTCTCAAGAACGCAGCAAATAATCACTTCGCCCACTTCGCAGCCAACGGCTGCGAAGTGAGCGAAGTGATTAATAGTTATACCCGCGGAACTCGGATTTGAGTTCTGCGAGTTCGCGCGGCGAAGTAAACAGCGAAACTGCGTTTTGAGTTCCGAGTTCCACGAGATCCACGAGTTTCGCGCGAAATAAACAGCCCCTTAAGGAAAGAAATAAACCCTAAGCATCATAAGGTGGAGACGCAACCTCTGGAGATCCATCCCACAAAAAGAGGAAACCCTAGAAGTAATACAGCAAGCATAAAAGGGAAGAAAGAGAAACCCTAGCGGGGGTGACCAACAACAGCTACACCTATATATGTCTACAAAGCCCTAAGAAACCCGGGCAACTCATCCTATCTCCAGGCAGCCGTAAAAAAAAGAAAAAAAACCCTCAGAAGCTCTTTTACACAGCAGAGAAGAAAAAGAATAAAAGAGGGAGCTTAAGAGAGCTCCTTGGAGGAAGAAGACTACAGAGAGCTTCTGGAGAAATAAAAAAAGAGATATCAAACTCAAGGTAAATTCATCCAACTATCCAAGTGTGTTCGAGACCCCAAAACACTAAGGACGGCCGGAATCCAACAGAGAGGCGAAATAATTGAAATTCGGCAATAAGATGCTATTGAAAAACGTGTAACCGTGGTGAACAAAACGGCGGTGGAAAGTATCTCGAAAGCACGATTGGATTTTACAATGTGAAACCGTGCTTCGATAAGACGCAATACACAAATCGGCAGAGACCACTTCGAAAGCATGAATAGGTTTCACAACGTGAAGCCGTGCTTTAAACAAGACATAAATGCCGTTGACGGGTGACTGCATGGTGGATGCAACAAAAATGTTGCAAAAAGAAACATTGCACTATTACGTGCTGAAAAGGAGGAAATAAACATAGTCTTTATTTAGACTTGAACTCTCTGGAAGGCTATACAAGAAACAAAATAAAATAAAGAGGAGAGCATACAGAGAAGATCGAAGATTGAATGTGGCATAAAGCCCGGAGATTACATGTCTTATTGAAGCCCAAACAATGGAAAATTGTTCCAGCAACAAGCTCACAAGTCTATTAAGGCAGAGCTCCAAAAAGAAGATCAAATGGAATCCGAGTTCTCACCAAGAAAAGAATTTCCACATTTTATTTGTTTATTTATTTTTTTTTTATTTTTTTTGTATTGCATGTTCAAATATAAAATTGATATTTTCCCTTAATCGGAGATTTCGCATAAGCGTGTAATTAACGTTGGATTATTTAATCCAATGGAATAAGGTCTCAAAATTTAAATTAAAAAATTTCCCACGATTGTATTGTGGGAAATTTTTCATATAACGACAGATCAAGTAGAGCTGGAAGTTAACGTTTGCGGGTGCTTAAGGAAGAGGCCAACTTATATGTTCTTTTCTTTTGGGGTTACTACTTAACTGTGCCTTCTACTCTATGTACCTACTTCGTCCCTGCTAACAGTTAGGTACATATTTGCTGTACCAAAAGAGAAAAAAAAAATCTCTTACTTCAATTGACATCTGTGCATCTTAGCATAACATGCTTCTGACTGAGGTTGCTAGGCAAAATAGAAAAAAGAGAAAGCTAATTATCATAGAACATAGGCTTCGCAAAATTAAAGCAATGAGGCTAGGATGTTTAGAGCAACCCTCTAGCGCGAGCTTAAATTGCCAGTCGCATGCATCAACTTCTTCTGATTTTCCTCAGTGCCACTCATCGGACAGCCAACATCTTGAAGAATACGTAGGTTAGACAGTTTTTAATGTAATCGTGGTTTCGACTGTATGATGTTGCGTGCAATTTGCTAATACTATGCCTTTTGAGGTCTCGTTGATAGGAAAGGTTATACAAGCTTTCGATTTTGGTGCTCCTGATTGTGTTTGTTGCTATTATGGGGCAATATTTTGGCATCAAGAACATGTGCCGAAAACCCAAAGGTCTACAACTCCACGATTTGGTAAGTGTTGTCTTGAAGGAAAGATTAGATTACCTTTGCTTTGGCCTACGCCTCCTTTTTTAGATGGATTATTAGGTTACTATAATGGCTCTAGGTCATCAATATTTTGCAAGAATATTAGAGTATACAACACAATGTTCAGTTTCACATCTACAGGAGGTCGGATTGATCATCGGATAAACTTGACACCTGGTCTGCATATTTTTCGTCTCTATGGCAAAAATTACCATCGCATTTGTTCTTTACTCCAAGTTCCTGGGCACCGACCTAAATTTGCACAGCTTTACATATATGATATTGAGCATGAAATTGCTAATAGAATTGGTATGATTTAACCCAATGAACAGCTTTCTGAAATAGATGTTGATATCATTCGAGGCCTTATGAATATACTAGATGACAACAATGAAATTTTGAAGGCCTTCAGAATGGCAAGAGATCGCTTTAGGCAGAATGACTTTACACAACTACGCCTACGGCTCATAGGTTCCAGGAAAGATGATGGCCTTAAATATATACCTCCGACTTCGTCTGAAATAGCAGGCCTTGGTGTAGATGATTTCGGAGAAGTTGAGAAACAAAGAGATATAGTTGTTGAACATAGATCGGAAGGGTTGAAAAGGATAAGTGACATACATCCTAGCTTCATGCCTATGCAATATCCGATCCTATTTCCTTATAGTGAGGATGGCTGGATGGCTATAGACTAGGTATACGATATGAAGATAGCCATATTAGGAGGAAAACAAAAAGAGGGACAGTTACAATGAAAGAGTACCATTCCTTTCGAATTCAACAGAGGTTGCTAGAGGGTAAGACATTGTTGCGTGGAGGAAGGCTTTTTCAACAATACTTACTCGACGCTTTCGGATGTATTTGGGAGAAAGGGTTGATTATATTAGGAGAAACCAGCAAAAATTGAGATAAGAAGTCTACCAAGGCATTAAAGATGCTGTCACTAGAGGTGATATTGAATGTAATGCAGTTGACAAGCGAATTATTTTGCCATCAAGCTTCACTGGGAGCCCACGATACATGATACAAAACTACCAAGAAGCTATGGCAATTTGTAGGAACTTTGGAAACCTAGATTTATTCATTACATGTAATGCGAGATGGAACGAGATAGTACGAGCTTTGCATATTATACCAGGACAAAGAGCTGAAAATAGACCAGACATTATTGCGAGAGTTTTTAAGATGAATATTGATGAATTGATGGAGGATATCCGTAAGAATCATTGCTTAGGAAGACTGTTGCAGGTTAGTGATGATTGAATTCAAAATCTTGCTAATTCCACAAACAATAGATACAGATACTTGCTTACTTATCGCTCCTACTTCATATGTTTGTAGTTATGTACACTATATAGTTCCAGAAGAGAGGTCTTCCGCATGCGCATATCTTAGTCTGGATGCATGTTGAACACAAGTATTCAACACCTGCTGATATTGATAAAGTGTTTCATGCCGAGATACCTGACAAGCGTTGCAATCCGCATTTGTTCGACTTAGTGACAGTTTATGATGCACGGCCCATATGGAAAATATAAGATCAGCTCGCCGTGCATGTCAAAAGGGATATTGTTCAAAACATTTTCCTAAAAAGTTTGCCTCTAAAACTACTATAGATAATGATGGTTTTTCTGCTTATTGTCAGAGGGATGATGGTAGATATATTGAGAGAGATGGAGTGCATAACACTACTTTTTAATTGTATATTTTACTTTGGAACAATATGCAAATTGACCTGCTGTTACCATCCACGCTTTCACTTGGAGACTACAAAGTGCAACTACTTCCAGAAGAACAACCACCTATGAGACCTGCTGAAGCAAAAGAACAAAGTCGAAAAACAATTCAAGATTTGCTTAGTCTAGATACATCATGCCCTCAAGTATCTTTGTCTACTTAAGGAAAGAAAAAAGTTGCTTGATATTGAGTTTATGACAAAATAAACTGATTTTTGCTACTGCAATATATTTGCCATCTATTCATTAATATCATCTAGATTTGCCTTCTCAAACACTACTTTTAAATTTTACCAACACTATGTACAATCATTGACTAACAGTCAAATAAAACAAATGTATTTAATCTCACCCAATATTAATATTTTTCATATTACTTACGTATACATACAGAAACTAATCCTTCAACTTCCTTGATAATATATATGTTGTACTGCTTAATAAGATTAACCGTATAAAAGAATAATGTGTTACACCACATGAGGTAATGCTAAGTCAACTTTTGTTTCACAATATATCAGATTCACATGTGAGGCGACACAAAAAGAAATCAATTGCATCCAAAGATGGTGGTACAAAGCTTGCCCGATATGTTTCTATGTAGTGAAAATTGAAGATGGAAAAGCATCTTGCACCAATCATAGACCTCTTACTCAATTGCCAATACCTTGGTAAGTACATTGCTTCCTATTTCTATCCCTCATATTTTTTAGCTCCTATACTTCTTCTATCAAGATCCGCACAAAATTTGGTACATACATAAATATGAGTTGTATTTTTAGGTATACGATCGATGTTGTTGTGGAAGATGCTACAGCACAACAAATTTTGTAATATTTGGTCGTCTGGTACAATAACTGGTGCAAATACCAGCTGTGGCCACACAGCCTAATTCTGATAGATATGCTTTGCCAAATGAATTTAAAGATCTTATTGGGCGCACCTACATTTTTCAAGTCACTTTCAACACAAGAAGAGGTCGGTCAAATGATGTAAGCTTCAAGTTACAAAAATATTTGGTTCCTCAACAAGGAAAAGTATATCCACAAACTTCATTTACACAAAGTCAAAAAATCATCAACCTTCCCAAAAGATAAAAACACTTCTGCATTTGTGCATCCAATGGAAGATGACAAAAATGTTTTCAGATCTGATGAGGATATTTTGCAAACTCTCGTTTCATCGCACATCCAACAAGAGCTATTTGCCAATGAAGAATTGCTAATATTAACCCCTCCTGGGTATGTTTCACAGCTCCTACAGTAAGCCTTAGCCCTAAATAAGCATCATGCGAATATATTGACCTCCTTTGGATTTAGTAAAATTGACCCATTTAAACAAACAAAATTTTCTGCTCGATAGCTTCACAAGCATTCCTACAATGGTCGGCCAAGATACAAGCTCATCAAAGAAGTGCTCTGCACAATGAGAGCTGCTTGCTGAACATCCTAGCAAAAAAAACTTCATGGAGGTATATCAACAAAATCATAAGTTCATTGTCAAAGTAATATGACATTTGCAACTAAAACTACCATTGTTGTTTACAACATCACTAATGTTATATGTATACACTCATGATATAAGAGATCCACATAACTATGTTTGCTTAAATGTGAGCATGTTTTGGAAGATAACTCAAAGGATGTAGCACATGGGTTTCACTAATGCTACCTTTTGGAGATCATGATTGTAAGGCCGTATTAATTTTTTGAGGTCACTTTGGTAACAGCGTTGTAAGTACCATATGATGTAAATTATATGAGCTCAAAAGCTCAGGCTACCACCTTATGGAAATATCATAGGAAGATGGATAGTTGTATATACGAATCAGCCTACTTTTGTGTTTTTGGCTATTCAATCAACATGGTTGTGTTATACATTACGCTGCTTATGTTTAATTAGTTTATGTAACTTAATGTTGCCTATATTTCTTTAAGATGATATCCTGCAACTCGACGTATCGAAAAATTGTATGAAATCCTTCAGTTTTCAAGTTCCATTAAGTTATTATCTACTTGAATAGCTTCATGTCGAATAGCGTCACTTCTGTGTCACTAAGTCGAACTGGTGAACAGAAACAGAAAGTTGGCTGTTTCTAATATTTCCGTTGCCTTCTACAACGTCCTTTTTCTTCCTTCTACAAATATTTTTCCATATCATACTTCTTAGTTTATAGTGGGTGTAAAATTAGGGAAAAGTGAAACCGAAAATGTATGTTACCCTCTTTCGTAATATTAATGTTAGCTTTTCCTTTCATATTTCTATTATTTCTTGAATAAGTTATTTGTTTGTTTTATGTTATGCTTACTTTTTAAAAAAGCTTCTTCTCCTCCTATAAGCTAACATACAAACTTATCAAAATTCCGATATTTCATTGCATTTAAAAAATATGCTAACATACAACCTTCAGTCAAATTTCATATAAGCTAACATATAACCTTCAGTGAAATTCCATAGCATTTAAAAAAAATGCTTCCAACTTATTTAAACATAATATCTCCTCCTATGCTTCTCCAATTGATACCTTTTTATCCCGCACAATGTGTGAGCATTATAACTAGTATATATATATATATATATATTACTTGTTATCCCCACCAAATTGTATTAAAAGAAATAAAATTAATCTTAAAAGTTGTAGATTTTAGAAGGATATACTTTGATGTTGAAAGTTTCAAAAAAAATAAAATAAAATTCTAAATAATTATTTTGGGCTCGTAGTATTTAGAAGGTTTCCAAAATAGTTTTAAAATCTGCTATATTTTGAAGCCCCAAAATACATATTTAAATATATTTTTTAAAAAAATTTCAACACGAAAGTTGTAAATTTGCAATATTTATGTTGAAAGTTTATAATTATTTTGGTCTTTTGGATTTCAAATATTAACGGATTTTAAAAACTATTTTAAAATCCATTTCAAATTGATCCGTTACACTTTGGAGTGCCTAAACACCTATTTAAAGGTATTTGTTTTTTTTTTAAAAAGTTGTAGATTTATTTAAGTCTACAACTTTTATCTAAATCTAAATATAAAATTTAGAAATTTTCAACTAAAATAAAATTTTGATTTTGATTTCATCTAAATTTAAATATAAAAGTTGTAGATTTTACATAAATCTACAATTTTTATTTTAAAATTTTTAAAAAATTCTCCAAATTTTTTTAAAAAAAAAAATATTGTTCACTAAACAGATTAATGTTCAGTGAATACTGAAAAAAAAGAGGGGTGTTTTTAATATATGGTATAATAATATGTACAATCTTGGGCATTCCTAAGGGGGTGTTTGGTTTGGGGGTAAAGGAGTGGTAATCGTTACTCGGGTAACGATTACCACCCATTACCCTAGCCTCCTCGCCGCGCGCCCACTCCTCCTCGCCGCGCTGCTCACTCCTCGCCGCTGCTCACTCCTCCTCGCCGCGCCTGCTCACTCCTCCTCGCCGCTGCTCACTCCTCCTCGCTGCGCCTCGTCTCCTCCTCGCGGCGCCTCGTCTCCTCCTCGCCTCGTCTCGCCTCGTCCACCTCACCGGATCTCGCCGCGCCTGCTTCGGATCTCGCCGCGCCTGCTTCGGATCTCGCCGCGCCTTGCTCGGATCTCGGCCGCGCCTGCTTCGAATTCTCGCCGCGCCTGCTCGGAATTCGCCGCGCCTGCTTCGGATCTCGCCGCGCCTTGCTCGGATCTCGCCGCGCCTGTCTTCGGATCTCGCCGCGCCTGCTTCGGATTCTCGCCGCGCTGCTCGGATCTCGCCCGCCTTGCTTCGATCTCGCCGCGCTGCTCTGACTGCCGCCTGCACAGATCTCGCCGCGCCTGCTTCGGATCTCGCCTGTGTAGCAGTTACATGGGTAACATTTACCCGCAAAACAAACGCGGGTATTAGTTACTCATGTAACTAATACTAGTCTACCAAACGTGGGTTCGATTTTCCGCCTTGTTACCTGGGTAATGTGGTTACCCGGGTAATTGCTATCCTTACCCACATACCAAACGGGGCCTAAAAAGAAATGTTTCATTTACTTTCAATAAAGAGCACCATGGTGTAAATGCAGAAGATATTTTAGGTTTTTTAGGAATCCATATATTAAATAGTAATTTAATTAACATCTATACTTTAATGGCATTTAGAATACCAATATCATAATAATAAGTGCTATTTATCTAACATTTAGTACCAATTTATTATTAATGTATTGCAAAGTTTTTATTTTATAAAGCAAAGGTTTTAGATTCAAATTCTACAAACCAAATTTAGATTCAAATTCAAATATCCTTTATATACTCCATGGAGTATAATACGGATCTCATGACGTGTTCAGATTAAAATGCTGCGACTCTTTGATTGATGAAATATGAGTTAGTGCTATCTAGGGGTAAAAATGAGCCATGTTCGAGCTGAGCTTCTCTAAGCTCGAGCTATTTTCAATTAGTTTAGCTCGTTTTAGCTCAAGCTCGACGAACTTCAAAAGCTGGGTTTAAACTCGACTTAATTCAGAAATTTTCAAGTTCAAACTCTGCTCGATTCAGAATATTTGGAGCTTGGCTCGATTTTATCAAGTAGGCCGAGCTCGAGTCTAGTTCGACTAGATTGCATAATTAGGCAGAGTTCGAGTCGAGCTTGAACTTGATCTCGCTTAAGTATCTTGTAGTAAACGATATATGAATAAAATAGTAAAGCTTATTTAGACTAGCAAGCCTAACGAGTCAAATAACACGATATTCAGGCTTGATTCATTTAATTACTCGAGCTTGAATCCGTGCTCGAACTCAACTCGAGCTCTACAAGACTTAAGTTCGAAATGAGCTTAAACGTGTTCGAATCGGAGATGCTCGGGAGCAGCCCGGCTGGTTTTCACCTCTAGTGCCGTCCATGGGTTTATTATTATGATGATAGCATAAAAATGAATAGCTTACGTATAGAATTTTTTCAAAATATCTTAAAAAAGTTATCAATGTTGGAGATTAGGAGTGGGGTTATTAAGGGTGTCATAGTGCGAGTTTTTAGCATTTTTAATGGAGAGGATGGGACTGAAATCTCACGAGTAGCTCAGGCTCGTTTTTACCTCTAGTGCCATCCATAGTTAATATATTATGATGCTCATATAAAAATGAGCTGATTAGAAATAAATTTTTTTTGCAATAATTTAAAAAAGTTATGAACGCTGGAGATTAGGAGTGGAGTAGTTATTAAGGGTGTCATAGAGCGAGTTTTTAGCTTTTTTTTTCTTTTTTTTTTTAAAAAATGGAGGGGATAGGATCCAAACCTCTATCACCAACTTCTCCACAGAGCTTGTATCAGTTAAGCACATTGGCATTGCCTTCATCACATTGATTTTGCTATGTCGCAATGTCATTAGTATTATCGTCTCGCGTCTTGCGTCTCGCTTTTTCGATATTATCGTTAAAAAAATATATATACATGTAGCTCATCTTTTATGCGACTATCATAATAGATAAATTTACAGATAGCGCTAATCTATGATATATTATAATTTATATTTTTATCAACTAAGAAAATTTAACCTTTCAATCCGAAACATACAACAAATACGGGTATATAAAATAGGTGGGATGTACCGTATTAACAATACTTTTGGGGCCACCTTGAACATGTTACCTTTGAGATTGGTCGGTGGAACAAAATCGATCAGTCAGAACCACACCTAACTCCTTTTACAAGAAAACATTAATCAGGTCAAACTATAACTTTATATGACGGCAGCTGTGGTTTGTGCCGAGCGAAATGCTTGTTTGACAACTATAGGTAGGGCTGAGCATTCGGGTCAACCCGACCTGAACCGAAATTTTAGAGGCAATCCGAACCGAATATCTTCAGATCCGAACCGACCCGAATTTTATTTCAACCCGAACCGACTAAAATTCGGGTCAGTTCGGGTTGGCTCGGGTTGACCCGAATAACATCACAAATCACTTTTATTTAACACCAATTCGAATTCGGGTAGGTTCGGATCGGTTCGGATCCACCCGAATAGTTGTAACATGAATATTTTGTTTAAATAGAAAGAATTAGCACATAAAAATCAATAAAAACTAATTAATATATGACTCGTGAGGATAATTCGGGTCCAACCCGAACCGACCCGAAATTTGACCACCGAACCCGAACCGAATTATATAGACCCGAACTATTAAAATGTCAACCCGAACCGAACCCGACCCGAACTGAACCCGAAATTTTGGCTTTGTTCGGGTCGGTTCGGTTCGGTTTTTCGGGTAGATTCGGATAATGCTCAGCCCTAACTATAGGTACGGCATGAATTGAATACTATATAGAATATCGTAAAACTTTAGATGTCTTAAATTTTGATAAATTAAATAAAAAATAAAATATTATAGGCATAAGGGTACATGACACATCATTTTCTTAACTTTTATGTACTCATCATTTTCTTACGTTAGTTTGGGAAATCCTATGGGGAAGCAATTTTATTTTGTCATGAATTAGTATAGGCTTAACTACGTAGTACTTAGTAGCTTTGTATGGAGTAACGACGTACATAGTATACCGTTTCATATTACGGTAGACACGAGCGTATTAAATACGAGTTTAGAGACTTTTTTTAAAAAATAAAATTAAATATAAAAATTATAGATTTTAATGATATCTGTAATTTTAATATTCAATTTTTTGTAAAAAATAATTCTAAATATATATTTTGGGACTTTAAAATTTTAATGCGTTTAAAATAGCTTTTAAACCCATTAAAATTTTAGAGTTCATAAATCTATTTTTTTTTTTAAAATTTTTTTATTTTTTAATTCGTTAAAACTTTAGAGTTTAAATACCTATTTAGAATTTTTTTTTAAATTTTTGAATCTGTTGAAATTTTAAAGTCTCTAAAAATCTATTTTGAAATATATTTTCTTAAAAAATATTGAATATCAAGTTTGTAACCTAGTGAAGTCTAATTTTGGTTGAGGTAGCATAAATCTATACCATTATTTTGACCAACTTATTTGGATGTGAATTCTCTGCATCCAAATACATATATATATTGACAATTAAAAGAATATATATATATATATATATATATATATATAATTTATAAATTTTGATAAAATTTATAATTTTATATTTAAATTTTTATAAAAAATTTTAAATAAGATTATGAAAATCTAAAATCTTTAACATATTTAAAAGCCATTTTTAAAACTTATTGACCTAAACCTTATTCATCTGCTGTCCTTAGTATGCTCATAAACGCATGTATTATTATAATTTCACAAGAATTAAAAAAAAAAAAAAACGTTCGTCATAGTTTTCTGACAAAAACACCCGTCTTTACAAGTGATATTAAATGCTAATTTAATAGAATTGTACAATTTAAGCAGAAATAGCTTTTGTAGTAAAAAATACTATTTAACAGTGAAAATGCATTAAGTTTACATTTGAGATTGCTCAACATCGTAGTTAATTAATAATAATAGCATGTTATATTTTAGAAAGATATTAAAAATTGTCATAAGGGTGTTAAGATATTTTTTTTAATATAAAATGTCAAAAATTAATATAAGAATGTCACATATTTACTAAAAAGTGTTAAAAAATTAAAGTGTAAATTTTTTTTTTCTTTAAATGACTTAAATGATATTGAAACAATATAAAAAGACTGTAGTACAATTGTTCATATTAATAATTCCATTCCGTTATCATCTTAATTCGTTAAAACTTTAGGAGGCGGTTATTAAAAATATTTAAGGTGCCAAAATCCCTATTTGTACAATTAACTTGCATTTTTCATTATAGTGTCTCGTGTTGCTTATATATATATATATATATTAATTTATCAGATGATATTTATTTTTGTTCTAATATTGAATAAAATATAATATTTTAATATAAAAATAATTATTAATTTATATTTAATTAAAATTTTAAAAATATAAATTTATATTTTTAAAATTAAAATATATAATTAATATTTGTATTTCGAATGCAAAACTAGTAATATATACAAAATACTACGTAATCAACAACATTTTTGTGAGTTATCCCTTGTCTAAATTTCACTCTGAAGGTGGTCCAAGCAGAGTTGATTGTAAGCCTAGCTAAGTAAAAAAAAAGAAAAAAAAAAAAAGAAAGAAAAAGGAAAAATAAAAGAAGGTCGAAATGGGCTGGGAGCAATTATGGCCCAATTGCATGGCGATGCATGAGTAGACATTGGGGCATCTTCTGTCTCTGTGCATTGGAAAATAGGAGCACGGACGCCTGCGCGGAAAAAATTACAGAATCCTGTGAGAAATGTGTTTTTTCATGTGTGAAAATATGTTTCCCACAGGCTTCCGTGATTTTTTCCGCACGGACGTCCGTGCTCTCAACCATCACCCCTGTGCATTCACATCTCTTGGTGTTGTAAGGAAATGAATATTTCTATACATATTCCACTTCTGTTTGGTTATAATGTTAGGACAATTCGGAACTTATCGTTGCTGGAATAGAACCTAAATCGAAGAACATATACACAAGATTACAATTGTCGTGCTTGGTTCAGTTGCACACTGTTCGACCACGAAATAACAACAAACTTCAGTGATAAGTCATGCCCGGAAGTAATCAGTGGAATTATGATATACGCAGCCATGACCAGGAAAATACTATTTCCATGGCACCATCGCACCAAGGACAAAAGAAATACACCAAAAGCAATTGTATATGAAGCTTATTTGAAGATTTGCAATCCGAGCCGGGTATGACGTTTTTTAGAAACAAACATTATCTCCGTTCCAGATCCGGCTCTAATGAGGAAGAGACTGCAATGAATCTGATACTCATGCGAAATCTCCCATTGCATGTGAGAGCAGTGCGTGTACGTTTTCATTAGGACTCAGCCAATTAGTATCTCAAATTGATGGGCATAAATTCAAAGCTGGGTGGAGAGGGTTCCTTGCTCTCACCCATCCTCTCCGACATCTGCCATCTCCGAAGGCGTACGCGAGACCCGGAGAGTATATGAGAGATACGACCTGGAGAAGAAGCTAAAGTCATATAGCTCCTCCGGACGAGAAAACAAAGATCTAGAGACTCAAAACAAACAAATTAGGTGGAGCACGGTAACGAAGCAAGCTCGAGTTGTGCGACGCGCAAAAAGAATTGTAACAGTGTAGCCCCGAGAACATTACAGAGGGAATGAATCTCAATTCGGCCTCCACCAAAATGCAAATGCCTCAATAGCGCCTCCAGTCCATTACGTAATCAACCATTTTTGTGAGTTATCCCTTGTCTAAATTTCACTCTGAAGGTGGTCCAAGCAGAGTTGATTGTAAGCCTAGCTAAGTAAAAAAAAAAAAAGGAAAAGAAAGAGAAAAGTAAAATAAAGGAAGGTCAAAATGGGCTGGGAGCAATTATGGCCCAATTACATGGCGATGCATGAGTAGCTTCGCTGAGAACATCAAGTGAATTTAGTAGACATTAGGGCATCTTCAGGCATCTTCTGTCTCTGTAATTGGAAAATATTACAGGACACGGACGCCAGCGTGAAAAAAATTACGAAATCCCATGGAAAACACGTTTCCTCGCTTTTCACGCAAGATAAAAAATGTATTTTTCACGGGCGTCCGTGCTTTCAACCATCACCCCTGTGTCTTCACATCTCTTGGTGCTGTAAGGAAATGAATATTTCAATACATATTCCACTTCTGTTTGGTTATAATGTTAGGGCAATCCGGAACTTATCGTTGCTGGAATAGAACCTACATCGAAGAACATATACACAAGATCACAATTGTTGTGCTTGGTTCAACTTTCACCCTGTTCGACCACGAAAATAACAACAAACTTCAGTGATAAGTCATGCCCGGACATGATCGATGGAATTATGATATACGCAGCCATGACCAGAAAAATACTATTTCCATAGCACCATCGCACGAAGGACAAAAAAATACACCAAAAGCAATTGTATAGGGAACTTATTTGAAGATTTGCAATCCAAGCAGGGTATGACACATTTGGGAAACAAGCATTATTTTCGTCCCAGATCCGGCTCTAACGAGAAAGAGACTGCCATGAATCTGACACGCATGTGAAATCTCCCGTTGCATGTGAGAGCTGTACGTGTACGTTTCCGTTAGTGCTCAGCCAATTAGTATCTCAAATTGATGGGCATGAATTCAAAGCTGGGTGGAGAGGGTTCCTTGCTCGCTCCCACCCACTGCAACATCTGCCACCTCCGAAGGCGTATGCGAGACCCGTGGAGTAATGTGAGAGGTACGACCTGGAGAAGAAGCTAAAGTCATGTAGCTCCTTCGGACAAGAAAACGAAGATCTAGAGACTCAAAACAAACAAATCAGGTGGAGTGCGGTAAAGAAGCAAGCTCGAGTTGTGCGACGCGCAAAAAGAATTGTAACCGTGTAGCCCCGAGAACATTACAGAGGGAATGAATCTCAATTCCGCCTCCACCAAAATGCAAATGCCTCAATAGCGCCTCCAGTGGCATCCACCACAACTCTACCTTATTAGAAGAGATATATTCTCTCTTCCTCAATAACTATTATGACGGAAAGACTGACCCTTCCCATTAGCCATTTAGTGGGACTATGAAAGCATATCCTCGCAAGATGATCTACCTCAACTTGCTTACCACAATTAAGGTTGAAAATTCTGAAATCATATAAACAAAAAATCTATCACTAAAGAAATCAAATGCATGCGGGTTGACGAGAAGGAAAAAAAAAATTAACAACATCGACGTTGCGTTGAAATCTTTTACATCAAACTAGTAAAATCTAGAATGAACAGGTGTTGACAGAGAGCTAATCTTTTCTGAGGTAACGAGACGAAATATCCTTAAGACAATATACAGATTATTTACTAAATATAGTTTTCAAATAAGAGCTCTTAGACCACGATCAAAGAACAAAAAGTCCGAACGTGAATTATCTCCTAACACATCGGTGAGTACAAACACATTCCTATCACAGTTTTCATAATTCTTCTTATACTATCCCTTGATTTGGGCCAAGGGCCCATAAAAAACTAATGTGGTTAAAATGGACTTAATTCTACACCCCTTAGTTAAGGTAAAGATGTCAATTTGGCCCCCGGCCCGTGGACTGTACCGCAGCCCGGCCCGGCCGTGCGGGCCAAAATTCGGCCCGCATGGGTAGCCGTACGGGCTGCGGGCCGGCCCGCACATAATACCGTGCAGGTCAGTCCCATAATATTGGCCCGAACAAGCCGTGCGGGCTGGCCCGAACGGATATATATATATATAATATATATATATATATATATTGTAGGATTTGATGGCAACGCGCTGCCTGCAGCGCGTTGCCATCTTTTTTTTTTTATTTATTATATATGTGATGGGACAAGGGTCCCATCACCATTTATAAAAGCGCTGCCTTGGGCAGCGCACGCCCAAGGCAGCGCTTTTTTTTTTCTTTTTTTTTGTTAAAATTATTTTTTGTTTATTATTAAATATAAAAAGTATTTAATTTTTTTTTTATAGGTGCGGGCTAGCCCGTTGGGCCGGCCCGCGGGTCAGCAGTCCGAGCCGAGCTGCATCCCCGCGCTATGCGGGACGGGCCAGCCCGCCCCGTAAACCTAATAGTGCGGGCCGGCCCGCGGCCCGCAATCAGCCGTGCGGGCTGGCCCGGGCCCGCACGGCTGACATCTCTAAGTTAAGGGGTGAATTTGGTTTATAAGGTTGGGGCTCATTGCTACTATAAACTGGATCCATTTTCTTTTCGGAGGCTCGGCTAGTGGGACGACCAAAGGTTGATGGATCAGCTATGAATCAGATAGGTGCAGGCATTATACTTTTTATCTAAAAATCTGTATTCCCTATTATAGAGAACAAGACTTGAACTCATGAATGATTATTAAGAGCCATCAACCCTGACAGTCAAGCTACAAGCAGAACATTCCATCACCAATTATGAAGAAACGATAATATGAACATAGAGCACAAAAGCCTATTATAATCTGCATAGAGCACAAATAGATATGCTATTGGGTCCAATAAAATAGCCCGAACGATATTTTTTTGTGCCTCCGGATCCGTAATTACGGGATAAATGCAAATCGGACTTATTTTTTGGCTTAAATGTTCGGGTTCAGTAGCATTACTCGAGCACAAAAGTCCACTAAAATCTGACACAAGTACAAATTAAATACTGACCCATTATAATTACACAGTTTGCGGATACTTTCACGATCTCGTGAGGTATTCGGAGAATGCGGCCTTGATTGTTTCTCAACTTGTTCGGTTATCTATCTCGGCTCGGTCAGGCGAGGTGTTGATTGTTCCTGTTCCTGATACATACTCACCCGTATAATGACGTCTAGCCGTGGAACCGCGATTAAGATCTGTTAGCCTCCGTCCGTCTGGTCTGGCTGTCATCCTTCCCTTCCATGTTAGCTACATATTCAAGATCTACAGACCTTTATATTAGACCAAGCCTGCTAGAACCAACCTTGACCTATCACAAGCCTGATCAGTCGATATAATCGAGTGGAGCTCGAGTTGAGTTCGAGCTTGAGATTGTCCGAATCGAGTCAAATTCTAGCTCAGTCTTTGAAACTCGTCGAGTTCGAACTAAATAAATCCAGCCGAGCTTCAGTTTAGTGGTACTCAACTCGAACTATACTTGTTTTCACTCACAAGCCCGTTTATGCGATCACACTCCAGCTAGGCTGCTCTCCTTTCATGCAGTCATGCTCTAGTTATGCCGCTCTGGAGGTGAAAATATGCCGAACTGCTCACGAGCAGCTGGAACTCGAACTCTTTTAAGCTCAGCTCGTGCTCGAGTAATCAAACGAGCGGAGCCTGAGCATCGACTCGGCTCGTTGGACTCGCGAGCCTAAATGAACTTTCATGTTTTATTTAAATATTTTTTTACAATAAATTACTTAGCGAGCTCGATTCAACTTTTGTTTAATTCATACAATCGAGCTCGGCTCAATTCGACTCAAAATCGGTTCAGTCGATACAATCGAGCGGAGTTTGAGTCGAGTTTGAGCTTGAAATTTTCCGAATCTAGTCGAATTCGGACTCAGTCTTTGAAACTCGTCGAGTACGAACTAAATTAATCGAGTCGAGCTTGAATTTAGTGTTACTCAACTTGAACGTTAATTGCTTGTTTTCACTCCTAAACTGCTCTCGTCTGATCCATTTCTTAATATATTATTCTGCTGATACCTAGTAGACCTGATCCCAATATTAAAAGTAAATTTATGCAATGAATGCATGGAATGAAAAGAAAAAAGTAAATTCATGAATAGAAAAAAAAAACTCTACTTTTTTTTCTTTCATAAAAAAAAAAGTAAATTATGGAATGAATAGAATATTTCAAAAACTAACGCTAATCCTCTCTGGTGGTGGTGGTGGTCGCCTTCTTTCACGCCAATCACAACCCCACATATAACATCATGGTACCCACACAGCTAAAGTTTTGCCAATTCAAGAGGGCACCTTTTTGCCAATCATGTATGGAACACTTACCTTTGTATGGTTGTATCTAGTGGTGTGTAAACGAGTTGAGCCGCTTATGAACAGTTCGAGCTCGACTCGCTAAAAACTCAACTCGAACTCAGTATAAACGAGTAAAGTGATATTTGCACTCAACTCGAACTCGATCTAAACGAATAGAGTGATATTCGCGTTCGACTCGAAAGCTCGCGAGCCAGAAAAATAAACTCGTTAAGATCATTATGAAAATATTTTGTTCCTCCTTATATTAATTTATAGTATCCAAATAGATGGCTAAATGATACATAATAATAGAAATAATAAGAAATAAATATAATTTAAATATTTGAACGGATAAACTCAATAAAATTTATGTAAGAGCTAAAAAAGAATAGTAATATATATTAATAATTTGTCCATTATTAAGCTCGAGATCTGCTCGAACCAAACTTGTATTCGAATTTTTTTTTTTTCAAACGAGTCGAGCTGAGAAGCACTACTCAACTCAACTCGTTCTCACCCCTGATTGTATCACCAATCCTCAATATATAGCTATACCACATCAAACACCTTTCACAATCCAAATCTTCCATCCTCTGCCATGTGCACATAAGAATCACACTATATATATTATGAATTTTGCTTAAAAAAAAACTCGTGCTTTACAAATTTGAGCAAATCAATCCTTAAATAAAAACTCTGAGTTAACTTTCTCCTCATTAGAAATATTGTTTTAGCTCATCCACATATTTTATTAGTTTGTCTGAAAATTTATTTGTCTGTTCGTAATACTTCAACTAAAATATTACCGTCTATAATACTAAACTAGATATCTGTGACATTTTGGAATATCCGAATTGTTTTTATTTTAATTTGAAAAAACATATACTGATTTGTATAAACTTTAAAAAGCAAGAATTTTTTGACATTATTTCAAAATTAAGCTTCCTTATAATTTTTTTTTTTTATAGAATAGTAGCCGTATATGTGCTCTTTGCAATTGTCAACGCGTCAACTCTATTTTCAATTCTATGCTTTTTTAAGAACCCACAAAAATACATGCTTTTTTTGCTCATGCAATATGACAAACCAGGGGGCTCAAGTGTTGAAAGCAGAAGGGGTTTTCTGAAAAAATAACACCACTTTTTAGATTTACAAGGAAAATGGTGTCCAATCCATTTTATACGACCGGTGTAACGTAGAAATTCTTAGATAGTGCTCACTTTAATTACATCGTTAAACTTTTGCTTCCGATTCACGTGTGGAAATACGATTATATATCACACAGGTGATTATGTACCCTCCTAAGTTTGGACTTTCTACAAATAAATTGGCCATCTTTTATGAGAAATACTATTCTTTAGGATTATTTTGACCCTGAAGAAATCATGGCTGATGTGGCGTTATCCACGTCAGCGCATCATTTATTATTTTTGATATTCAATATTTTGAAAAGAAGCGTACTTAATGTGACTTTTTCGATAAGCGTAAAATGAGTATTTCCAAAAAATTGATATGTGAGAATAATTATTTTCCAATTATTTTATTAAATATTTGGACTGATGTGGTATACTTTCCAACTATTTTATTAAATGTTTGGGCTGATGTGGACAACGCCACATCAACCCTGATTTCTTCAGGATCAAAATGACCCTGAAGAAAAGCATTTCTCATCTTTTATTCTGCAGAATTATGTGGATGTTGAGATTCAAATCCGCGACCGGACGCTCGTAATAAGAGCGCGAAACTACTGAGGAAAATTCATAGTTTGTACAAGTTTTCAAATAAATTCATATATTTTCCTAAAATCAATTAAATCACTGGGAGAATATATACACAAATATTCTTTTAAAAAATACGGAAATTTTTTTTATTATATTATACAATTTTATATTAAATGTAAAATACTAATCTATAAATATTTTTAATATAAAATTTATAGAAGATATAAAAATTTACTTTTTATATTTAATTTTTTTAAAAAATATTTATATATATATGTTTTATGTTGATTTAGTAATTATTAGAAAAAAAAAATTATAAGTGGAAACCAGTATATAATTATTTCATGGCAAGGACGTGTAGTTATAGACAATTGGGTGCGGGGACAGGGGGTTTTGTCTCATTTCTAGGAGCTGTGGAAGTACGAGGGAAAAGAAAGCAAACACTGTATATTAGATGCCTTGCAGTAAGTAGCAGCCGCTCTGCAACAAATATAAATAATAATAAAAAAAAATTATATTCAATATTTTCATCAAATTTATCACGTATTATTTGTGGGCCTATCGCAACATATAAGAATTAGCTAAAAACTTTAGGCAAAAGCTGTCCCAACAACCTTTCAACTATATTTTTATTTAACATTTAATAGAACCTTTAAAGTTGGTTCCAGTAATCCAACTGTAACAACATATTTAAACATTATTATCCAACAATAAATAACAATATTTAGTAGCAGTAACAATTATAAATCCCACGTAGTAAAAGAGATTATCTACGTACCCTCTCTCTCTGTTTCACGTCAAGCCCTTTCTCTCCCTCTTTTATGTGCTATGATCTTATCTACATTCATTCATTCGCTCCCAACAACCAGCCCTTGAGTGATTCGTCCTCCTCAAGCTTTTGCTGTCTCCCCGTTGGTGGCTCCGACGTGGACCTCCACCAGCGCCGGAGGCTCGTCGGCGAAAGGGGAGAGGTCACGGCGGTGTACGTTCATGCGGAGGCCATGTTTCATGAACAGCGTGAGCGACATCTTCTGCTCCACCTTGTGGCCGGCTGCTAAGGTTAAGCGGTGGCGGAGGAGTACGCCTGCTGCGATCGACTTCATCTGGAGGTATGCGAGATCTTTTCCCAGGCAGATCCTCGGGCCGGCATTGAACGAGACGAACTTGAACTGATCATGAGCGACGAAGCGTTTTCCGTCGCCGGAGATCCACCTTTCTGGCTTGAACTCCAAGCAATCGTCGCCCCAAACGGAGCTCATGCGCCCAACAGAGTATATAGAGTAAGTGATCGCCGAGCCGGCGGGGACGAACGTTCCGTCGGGGAGGACATCATCGGCGACGACATGCTTAGAATCTTCCGGAACGGAGGGATACAAGCGGAGTGTTTCCGAGAGCGCCGCTTTGAGATATACTAACCTGTCGAGCTCTTCGAAAGCAAGCGGCGCTGAAAGCCATTTTGCAGTGTCGCCGCCGCGGGTGTCGGCGAGTACCGCGGCGAGCTCGCGGAGCAGACGCTCCTCGACGGCAGGGTGGGTGGAGACGAGCCAGAAAAACCAGCTGAGCGCGACGGATGACGTGTCGCGCCCCGCGAGGATGAAATTTAACGCTACTTGCTGCAAAAATGAGTCAGGGTAGTCGCCTTTTCGCATAAAACGAGACAAAAGATCGTCGTGGTCGTCGGAGTGCAACTCGAGCTTCCGCGCTTTGATGACGGCGGAGAGGTATTTATCTACGTGCCCTACGCTATCGGTTAGTGTGGTCTCCATGCCGATTTTCATCCATTTCTTAAGCTTCCACAGTACCTCCGGGAGAACGAAACGGTGCAAGGTGGCCTCGGTGGCGCGGTCGAACGCCGAGGCGAAGGCGTTATCTGGGAGACCACGAGAAAGGGTTTCTGGATCTTTTCCGAATGCTAGGCCACAAATGTTGTCGAATGTTAGGCGGAGGAGGATATCTTGGACTTCGACGATGTTGCCGGTAGCCTCGGCGTCGCGCAGGATAGGGAGAAGGCGTAGGTGAATGGAGCGCGAGACCCAGCGCGACATTGCCTGGCGGAGCGTCCTCGTTGTGAACTCGAGCGCCGCCGTCTTGCGCTGCAGCAGCCAGACCTCACCGTCGGAGTTGAAGATTCCGTCGCCGAGGAGGTCGGAAAAGACGGCGTGCCACGTCGGGCCCTTGGGGTAATTGTCGAACTTGGATTTTAGCACGTGCTCGAGGTTGCGCGGGTCGCAGGTGACCGTGACGAGCCCCTGGCGGCGCGCGAGGCCCGGCACTGCCCAAATGCACGTCTGGTAGGTCCCGCCGGCGGCGCGCAAGTTTGCGGCGATCCACTCGTGCAGTCGCTCAGCGTTTTGAATCAATCCCGGCAGACTGCCGACGATCGGCCACACTCGTGGCCCCCGCATCCCCCGAGCCATTTCTCTGAACCACACCATGTACGCCACCACTCCAGCCAACACCACCAGCACCGTCGCGAACTCCATTCCCACCCACTCGCTCAGCGGTGTATTATATGTTACGTACCGCACGTACGGTGGGTATCTACAGAACCAGGGTTGTAGAAATCAACAGGGAGAGAACGGGGAGTTGGTTGAGGAGATTGATGGAGAGTAAGAGGAAGTTGGCAGAGACTTTATAGAGGAGGGAGGTGGAGGTGATCAGAGAGGCATTAAAAGCGCCAGACTGGTAAGAGCGGCGAAGGCAACTCACTCTCTTTATCTCTCACTCTCTTTAACAAAACTCCAAGTGTTAGCAGCATGACTACCAGTGTTACCGATAAACTGACATTAAATGCCGGCGCAGGTCGTTGTGGAGAGGATGAAACTCCATTCAATATAGCAACAAACGCCATGCTCATCGAAATAATATGACCGCATTATTATTATTTCCTTTTCTTTTCAATATTAAACTCCGCATTGAATGGGGTTTTAAAGGAATAGTTGAAATACTTCCTTTTCTGTGCGCAGGGATTTTAAAAATTAGTAAGTAGTAAAGGGATTTTGTGGGAGGCAGTTTGGAGTTGGGTGACCGGCCATTATAAAGTTCCATCACACAGGCGTAGTTGATAATATACACACAAGTATAATGTAAGGAGTAGATCTTTTTACAAAATCTCTTTAATTTTTGGCTGCAGTTATAGTTTAATTTTGTAAATTAAATTATAAATTTAAAGATAACAATTATGTATAATTTAAGTGGTTTAAAATATTTGCATATCAAATGTCAATTGAATTTCTTACATAATCAAATTTGCATGGATGTATGTTATATATATATATATATTATATATATATATATAATATAATATATATGTATATATATATTATATATATATATATATGCTACTCTCAGCTCAACCTGAGAATAGTTTTAATAAGTTAACATCTCAGTCGTTGATCTCTTTAATCTAACGGCTGAAGTTTAATTTTAACACTTAACGGTGCCGTTAAATACTTAACAGCGTGAATCGTTATTCCATTAAGTATAAAATTAAATTTCAGCTATTAGATCAAGAAGGTCAACGGCTGAGATGTTAGCTTATTAAGGCTATTCTCATGTCGAGCTGAGAATAGCCTTTATATTATATATATATATATAAATACTATATATATATATATATGTATACTAGTATATAGTATATACTATATATATATATACTATATATATATATATGATATGATATATATGTATATATATACGTGCTTAGGCGGTGCAACATTTTTATTCATTCCCACCTCACCTACGTAAATGTGTGCTTGAGTTCCCAAGTTGTTTCCCCATGAGCTAGGAGGCTTAGTAGGGGGTGTTGAGGGGAGGGGGGAGTCAACATAGTTTTGCACTCGTCTCATCTTCGTTTATGCGTGGATACCAACCTCTTGCGAGTTTCAACGAGGTTTGTCGCTTGGGAGCCGTCGGGCTTTGATTTAAGGTGAGCGGTCTACCCTCGATGTGTGTGCTTTGATTGCTTGTGTAGCAAATGTTGAAGGTGCTTGTTATGTGATTTCTCGCTTGTTATTTAATTGGGTTGAACATGTCGATTGGATTACCGATTGATATTTTGCCATACTTAGATGAGTATTAGAGCATGATTGCTTAGTAAATACTGTAGTAGAATATGTTATTGTATAACATGCTTGTGATGTATTCTACCTAGCGATATATGTGAGCCGGCTGTTCTAACTATACAAGTGTTAGGACTAATGATGTGATGTACATGCCAGTATGCATATTATGTTATCTACCTGAATAAGTATGTGAGTCGGTTGCTCTAGATAAATATGTGACTCGATTGCTCTAGTGATATTTTGGTAGAAACATTAGTTTGACATATGTGTAGTGTACCTTGAAATTTGTTATACTATGGTTGAGTACGTGAGGCAGTTGCTCTAGCGATACTCTTAGAAGAACGGCTAAAGACTAAATAGATAAGCGCGTGTTTATTACAAGTTCGTCTAGTCCCAGGAATATCGGCTGGTTAGTCGATGTGGGGGATGGTACGAGAGATCAATTACAACTGAAGTGCTAAATCTTAAAAAATGGATGTCTCTAATAGACCAGTAACATAGTAGACCACCTTGGGGCCCCGGATTTGCTGCTATGTAGTGCAAGTTGTTCCTGGGATGCCATTGGGATCACATCTGCTATAAGATATGGTGCCATATGTGCACTTCTGCCTTAAATATCTGATCTTGGTACTAGATCGAGTTATCCTGATTTGGGTCACTCTGGTATCTAAATAAATATGAGAGGACTAACAGATTTAGGTCAGTACCTAGTGATTTCATACTGACATAATCCCAAATAATCAAAGGCATAATTGATTAGAATAGATGATCGAGTACCTAGTTGCCTAGGATGTTTGCTTTATGTCTTAGTTGACATATTGTGTTATCTTGCAAATTATACTATGTATTGTATATGTTGATATGCTACAGTTGGTGTTATGATAAGTA
Source organism: Xerophyta viscosa (assembly GCA_002076135.1). Lineage (NCBI taxonomy): Eukaryota > Viridiplantae > Streptophyta > Magnoliopsida > Pandanales > Velloziaceae > Xerophyta > Xerophyta viscosa. Next base: position 63,630 of record MJHO01000270.1, read on the forward strand.
TTGGTTGAGAAATGCTTACTTACTGAGTTGTTTGACTTACACTCTTTGTTTCTCTTTTCTCCATATCCATATGATCGTGGGAAGCAACTAGCAGGAGGTAGAGTATTCCCGTGCTAAATGTATAGTTTTGGAGGGCTTGGTGCAGTTTAAAACGCTTCTACCTTATAGATATACGTTAGTTATGCATATGAATTTTGAGTATTTGAGCATATGTTGAATGCATGCATAAGTTGTTATTCATATTTTAGAAATGGTATATTTGGTTCTAAACGGAAAGTGGATTCATTTGGAAATATTTTTTGTACGTTCTATAAAAATACGTAATGCATATGTAGTGATTTAAGGTCCAAAGTCACTTTTGAAAGTTTATACATGCATATTCATTTATGATACATGTGTGTGCATGTTTGGAATGCATGTTGTATGCTTAATGTAGAATTTGGGTACTTGGAATTTTTCGAAATCCAAAACTGTTTATACATGTTATTGAACTTTCCGTCGACCGAAAGTTGTTATGTGGTTGATAAAAAATGTCGTGAACTTGTAATACCTTGTTTTTAAGAACTTATGGTTGACGGATAATTTTCGAATGGTCAACTAAAAAGTGTTCTGAAGATTTTCGAAATCGATTAATGGTTTTAAATTTTGTTTTTAACTTTTGGGAAGTTAAAAAGAATATATTTAAGATATATGACAATTCTAAAAATTTGAGAAAAAAACTATTTTTTCATTTATTTACGAAAATGTTTTAGATAGGAAGTAGTGGACCTTAGATCGTTATGAATTCTTAAGTATACATGAAGGAGATTAATGCATTTGAATATATAACAAACTATTTATTTATATATACTATTTGACTAATTTTACTTTTAATTATATAACTGATTAGTTTAAATTTATAGCCCCATACGCAGGGTTAAGAAGTAGCTATGTTATAAAACATACTATCTATCATTACTCAAAAATTATTATGTTATGTGTCAATTGGCTAATTGACAAAGTCAAATATGATAATTAAATTCACCATTTTTTTTTTTGAAAAAGATCCGTTAAAGTTCAACTACAAGCAACAAAAAGTCTAAATAAAAATAGCAATAAATTTAACCACTGCAGCGACAACTTAAATTAGATGAATGGGTGCGATAATAAGTGGGAGCTAAAGTATTTGCCTTCTAAATGTAACCTAATTCAATGTGTGCAAGTCCACTTGTGGCAAGAACATTGGTGTGAGGTCCGTGTTCGATTTTGTTTTGGTTTTGTGTTTATATGCATGCTAGGTTATATATGTAAATTTTTGCATGCGACCTTAGATTTCGTTTGCGTAGCGTTTTCGCTTGTGTGACGGCGTCTAGGGCGGGCTGGCTTAGTAGGGGACCCGTCGGCGTGAGGGCGTGTTTCGAGTCGAGTCGACCGAGTGCTGAAATCTAATCTATTTTTGCAAATTTCAGAACTTTCGGTCAACCGATAGTTGTTTCGGTCGACCGATCGTAGCAGGTGAGAGTTGGTGAGGACTGTTTTTAGAGTGTTGGGGTTATTTTCATTTTCTACCCGAGCTCTGAAGCTGGAAGCTCTAGGTTAAGACCTCTAGGTTGATCATCTCCTTTCTTTGATTTTCTTCGAAATTAAACTTGATTTCCTCACTCCCGGTTCTCCTTTACGCGTTAGATACCGTTTTTTTGCGTTTCGATGTAGTGTCGCGGTGAGGCTGCAGGAATACCTTAATCTTGAAGTTGACGGTAATACACCGAGTGTGTGTTGGGATGTAGGTCTTGCTAGGCATGGCTTTGTGTGTGTAAACTATGTGTTTAGTATGGCATGTTTATGCTAATCATGGCTTTGTCGGGTTTAACCCTAGTTGGATGAATTGTTGATTTATTGAGATCATGTTTTAATATCGTTATATGGATGCTCATATGTTGATGGTATGTTAACCATGTGATGATACTTATGAACAAGTATGTATGATTGTAGCCATATGTTATGAACATTTGTGTGGGTTGCTACTTATATAATGTTAATGTTCATGCATGGTTGTGACAATACGATTATGCACGCGAAATGATAGAGTTTAAAGGACTCTAGAGATATTAGGTTACGTTGATCTAGCTTTGATCACCTTACTTCCCTTCCTCTTTTACCGTATAACCCAAGCCGGGATGCCCTTGTATGACTTTGAGCTTTGGAAACAAATCGAGTGGTGGTAAAGACCTTTTGTGACACTCGGTAAGGACTTTGTAGTGCTTGCCTATCTGGGGCCTTTGTGATGTTTCGAGAATTGGGTCGTTGAACCTCGAGTTACGCAGCTTAGAACGGTTGAAAGACACCCGGAGGGCTAGGGCTCGGGGAATGGGAAACGATAGGACCAATTAGAAAATAAACACAATTAATGAATGATGCCTCTAGGGAGGTCGGTGAACGCGGTTTGGAGTCGCTCATTGGCCGGGCAGCGGCTTGCGAGTGCGAGGCTCAGGTTGCATAACGCCGTAAAGATCGAGTAGCCCCATTTGCGCTGTCGTTGTTCGCCATCACCTAGGATTCTGTAATCGCGGTGGGATGCCGCAGCGCGTACCCAGGACTTGGAGCGTGGCGGATAGAGCTCGCATTGAGAATGACTATTTCGGGTTTGCGAGGATCATTGTTGGATTATGGTTTCCTCGATCTGGGAGACAGTCTCTAGTGTGGGTCCGCTCTACCAGAACGAAAACATGAGAGGACTGACTTTGATTTGGGGTTAGTGAGACACGCTGACCTTTAACTAATAAAGCTATGCATAATTGGTTAGTTGGGTGGTACCTTGCCATGATTGCAAGAACTTTGGATGCGTATGTGATTTGATGACTTGCATCTATGTGTGTGATTTGTTTTATTTGTTGGGTTGTGGTGTCGCATTGGTGCTCTTGAGGTGGACGCCAAGGAGCCGCTTGCTGAGTCTTTTTGACTCACTGCTCTTGTTGCCTTCTTTTTCAGATCCGTGCGCGAAGGGAAAAGAGCTCGCGTAGGGGAATAGCTTGTGAGAATTTTGGGTTTACTTATAGAAGGTATACATTTTGGGATGGGCTAAGGTGTAGCATTCACCTAATGTATATGTTAGCCCCACATGTGTATAGTTTACGTTATGATTTAAATGGAAGCATTAACCTACACTAGTTATGTATTTATATTTTGGGATGTTTTTAAAGGGGTAAACTCGAGGAATGTCGAGTTTATGCTTTAAAAGTTTATATGTGTATAAACAATGATTTTATATAAAAATGCGGATTTCATTCCAAAGTGTATTTGATTTTCATACTTACTTCTTTTGCTACTAGCATGTGTATCTATGAGGCGATAAACATTTTCAACCAAGAAATTTGATGTTTGAATGGTTTTGGTGAAAATGACCATTTGAGTACTTAGATTTCCGTATTTTCGGTTAAATTGAATTTAGGCCATGACTCGTTGTCTCGTAAGCATTTTGGACGAGTGAGAGCACGTGCGCATGTATCTAAAGTAGATATACGAGGGCGCACGGTGGTCTCTCACAGTCCAGTGAGAATACGAAATTCGAGACCGCGAGAAGTGAGCCAATGTAAATCTATTTCTGCAGTTTCTGATATTTTCGGTCGACCGATATGTTCTGCGGTCGACCGATAATTTAAATTTACTTTACCGCTGGTTCGTAAGAACTATTGGTCGACCGATAATGTAGACCGATCGACCGATAATAGCCTCTGGAATAAGAATTTCAAAATCGATTTAAATGAGTTTTGATTTAAGTTTTGGGTGTTTATTTGGGTTTAGTGGACATATCTAAGGTATGTGGCACTTCCCAAATGTTTGTAAAAATACAGGTTGAGCCGGAATTTATAAATTTGTGTCGCAAGTTTTCCGTAAAAATGTTTTGACGTTTCGGATCCTAGGTTGCTATGGATTTTCTTGTATCAATGGAGGAGATTGATACATTAGAATCTATAGTAAGCTTTGCCGTACCTCGCGGTGAAGTTCACCTCCTCCGTGAACGGCATCCGGGCTCGAAAGTCCAAAACTCGGCTCAAGTTTCTTAAAAGGTTATAAAATATTTCCAAATGGGGTCTTCAAGTCCTCTTTCATATGGAAGTGGTTTCACCCCATTTGGAGCTTCCTACAAAAATTTATAATACAAACACTACAGTGCTGTCAAGGTGCTAGATTGTTTGTCAGCTTTCAACTTCGAAAATTCACCGGGACTAGTACGCTCATCCAAATCTCATATATTATATATTGTTGAAAAGCCATATGAGTTCTCTTTTAGTTTCCACTGATTTTGTATCATTTAGATGTCATATGAGAAAGATATTCCTTGATAAGTGAGTAGATATCAGTGGGGGATTGTGACTATATTAATCAAAATTCAATTTTATGCAATTTTTAACTCCATTCAACAAAACCCTCATTTTTACATCTTTAACAAACTCATTGTAAATACTTTTTCTATGTTTTGTTATCTCAAAATCACCATTGGGCCAATTATATCTCCCCCTTTTTGGATGACTGACAAAACTCATGGTTGATAAAAGCAAATTTCAACTCAAAACAATTTTGCCAAAAGTCATCTAAACATTGGAAATATTTGCAAATCAAGCTTTTCTCCCCCTTTTTGTCATATCAAAAGGTTTATCAAGTAAAAAATATGATAGGCAAACATTTCTCTCCTTTTGTATGCAATGATCAAGATAGTACGGCCACTAATGAGTCAAAGTATATATTTGATTAACTTAGTTCAAACAAAAAGTATCTACTAATCATTCCAAGAACTTAAAAGTCATTTAATACTTTGGACAACACCATGGTATATGCATGATTTTGAACTATGTTGTTTGATAGCCATATATTCATTAAAGCGAGGGTTTAGAAAATATATATATAAACAAATGAAGCAAAACCTTTCTAATATGTTTAGAAATTTTCAGAAATTTTAAAATTTCAGGAAATGAATTTGAAAATAGGCCATCATTACAAAATAAATTCACAAAAATATAAAAACACTTCTAACATGTCTATTACCCTATAATACATGTGTCTCCCCCTTTCTTTGGTAAAATTTGCTGTTTCAAATAGTTTTGACCCAAGTCAATATATAGAGAAAAATAGGAACCTAAGGGGTCAAAATCTTATTTAAGGATCAAAATCACACTTTGAGCATGTGAACAAGTTCAAATGGGATAAATACACATGTCTCCCCCTTTCAAAAACAATTTATGCATATTTTTCAAGAATTTGCATACTTAGCACTCATACAATGCATAACATGTTTATATCAACAACCTATACAAAGATTTTCAAAAATTATTTATATTAATATGCTCTCAATGACGAATTAAACACTAGAGTTAATGACTTGCTTGAAGAAAATGAGTGCATGACTAATGAGCTAAAAACTCTAAGGGTCGAACTAGATGACGCATGTTCATACCAAAAAGAATTAGAGACCCTTAAGATCAAACTTGATGAAGCTTGCAAATATGAATTTGAACTAATCTCTATACAAGTCAAGTATGATCAATTAGTCAAGGCTAATGAGCTCTTGACAAGTGAATGCATGGCTCTTAAAAGATATAATGTACACCTAAGCGCATCACTTGCCAAGTTTTCTAATGAGAAGGAAGCTAAGACTATGCATGCACCACCTAGACCAAAACGGATAAGAAATGAGAGAGAACGAGCTAAATGAAGTTGACCGAAGATGAGCTGAAACTGCTATTACAGAGCAGAATTTCGGTCGACCGAAAATTTATTCGGTCGACCGATAGTTGCGCAGAACTAGCCGTTAGAGATGATTTTTGAAGTGTATATATATACATCCAAACACTCAAACGGTAACAACTCTCATGCACTTCATTGGAGACCTGTTTTAGAGTGAAAAGAGCATTTCTAGAGCCCCCAAAAATTATTCTTGAGCTTTAACTTGTTTATCTTAATTTTTACCCTTAAATCTCTTGCCTCTAAGAATTAGATCAATTTGCAAAATGCTTTTGAAGAGTTAATGGATAGTTATAATAGTTTAAAGGCACTCTATAAGAAAAATAAGAAAAGCATAGCATCACTCTCTAGTTCCAATAACAATTGGTATCAGAGCAGGTTTGCGTGCGAGCCACCCGGCGCAGTGCTGGGGGGGATTGTTGAGTGCCAGCGCGTGCGCCTGGCGGGTAGAGCCTGTGCGGCGGAGGCTTGCGAGCCAAGTCGGCAGGTTAGAACTGACTCGTGAAGGGTAGGTCACGTTCGCTGGGCCAGCAAGACTGCCTGGGCTGGGCTGGTTGGGCCCTGGCTCACGCAGGTAACACTGCGAGCGCAAATTGTCCCACACCAGCTGGGGCTGAACTTGTGTTCGGTTCATATGTGAGGAAACGACTCCTTAGATTGCGGCGTCGCATTTTAAGCCGAGCACCGGTCCTAACACCACATAATTTGTTTAAATGTTTTTTGTCGAAAAGGATGGATCCACTTGGAAGTTAATGTTTCAACGCCTCCCGGGTATATTAATCCAAATTACCCTCCCGTACAAGAGGTAAGGAACCAAACTTGCACGAACATGCCAATTCCGACCCAATCCTCCTACGAGAATTTCGGTCGACCAAAACTCCAGGTCTAGTGGATGGGAACCTGTCCAGTTGGGATATTATAATTTTTTTCCAACTTAGGACACGATGTCCCCATTATGTAGGATGGAATGCTAGCGGAAGCTCTAACCCAAGCTCTCCCTTATTGGTATACCGCTAGTGTACTTGGCTCAGAATGGCAGGGATCTATAGCATGCATAGATACCTTACGTCTAACCACTTGGTAGGTGCTACGCTTTAGGCCTCCCAAACTATTAAACCAAATTTCTTTCTTAAATCCATGATATGGGATAAATTTCTTACCACCAACAATTTTTCTTAGGCCCTAAGGCCCAAGTCTCTCCAAGGTCTAATTAGGCCTAAATTTTTGTCGGGTCCGAAAAAAATTGATCCACTTGAGAGATACCTAAATAAGGCCTTCCTGATATTAATCCAAATTGTCCTCCCACCCCAACGGTATGTAACAAAACTCGCGCGCAAAAGTCCAATCCTGGTCCAATGCGTATATCCTGTGAGATTTCCGAACGACTAAAATTTTAGATCCGGTCCACCGGAACCTGTCCAACCGGGATATTACACAGACCTATCTGATACTTTATATCCACATCGTTTAGTTGAATATATGAGCAAAACATGTGTTTTTTTTTTTTACTTTTTATCCGAGAATTTCTTTTTAGGTATTAAAACCCGTTGCTCACCTTAAGGTTGGAGTAAGCACCAGTAGAGGTGGCAAAATTACACCCGGTACCCGCGGGTTCACGGGTACCCGTCCAAACGGGCGGGTACGGGTAAAATTTTAGTTAAATGTTTGAATACGGGTATCACCCGCCCGTACCCGCAACTTGCGGGTCAAACGGGCGGGTGCCCGCGGGTTTGCGGGCACCCGCATTAACTATATATTTTTTTTTTAATTTCATGTTTTATCCCAAAAACACATAACTTAGAAGCATTTTTTGGAAAAAATTTTAACATGAATGTTATAGATATCATTTGGGATCTATAACTTTGACTTATGTTAACGTTAAATTTTTTTTAAAAATATTTTTATTAGGTTGTTTTTAATGGGTGAAAACATAAAACGGCATAATGAATTTTAAACTCGACATTTTCAGATTTAATTTTTAGGAACCTAAAAATATTTAGTTAGAAATATTTTTTGAAAAAATTTTCAACATAAAATTTGTAAATCTTGATGATATCTATAAGTCATATGTTAAAATTTTTTCCAAAAAATATATCTAATATGTATTTTTATGGTGAAACATGAAGTACATACATTTCAAATTCGAAATTTTATGTTTAACATTTGGAATAAAAAATACTTAGAAATATTTTTTGGAAAAACCTTCAATATAAAAGTTATAAATTTTAATGAGATCTATAACTTTTATGTTACAAGTTTTTTCAAAAAATATTCATAAATATATTTTTTTCTAAAAATTATTATTTTTAAATATTAAAGGATTTTAATCCGGGTACCCGCGGACCCACCCGCAAACCCGCGGGCGGGTACGGATACCAAAATTGGAACCCGGCAAACATAGTGTACCCGCCGACCCGCACCCGTATGACCCATTACCCGTTGACCCGCGGGCGGGTCGGGTCGACCCGACCCGTTTGCCACCTCTAAGCACCAGGCAGGTGCTTATTGTGCATAACATCTTTTCCATTTGTGTTCTAATATATGTACTCAATTCATAGAAATATGGTTTATTGGGGAATCAAATCGTAGTGAAAAATAGAATGAAACAATTGAAACACTAGGTTGGCTAATTTTTTTCAATGGCTTAGTAGTAAAACCAAGTCATTCTATTTTACACATAGGAGGCAGCTATAAGCCTCGATTTGGTTATTCTGCATGGTCATGTAACTTATTTATACGATTCTTGATCCAGACTTGCTCTTAAGGACAGATTAATCCGGAGAACGAGTAGGATGAATATTTAGGATCTAGGAAAGAAGAGAATTCAATAAGGCATTGTAGATCAATTTGAGTGGTAAAAGTGAGCCGGCCAAAAGCTACCGTCTCCCGTGTTTTTCTTTAACTAATAATTACACAACTATAACCACTAACTCTGCTCACAAACCGAGCAAAAGTTATATAAATACTTGGACACTCCCAAGCTCCATTCACCTACCATGTTAAAGGAATTAGTTACAAAAAGAGTAATAAATACAAACTAATGGAACAACTAAACGTATTGAATGCTTGGTCTTCCGGAACAACTGGCGCTGCTTGGTCTGCCTTGCGCCCGAGCTGGAATCCCAGCGCCCTTACCTTCCTCTTGCGCCTTGGTCTCATATCAGTCTTATCACGACCTCGGTCTTGGCTACATCTTATCCCGAACTCGCCTCGGCTATAATGCCTTCTCGGTCAAGAACATGCATCCTCACCTCGGTCTGAGCTATGCCTCGGCTACCTTGCCACCTCGGCCTTGGTTATGTCTACCTCGGTCTTGATCTACTCTGCCATTTCGGCAAAGGTCTTGCCAACCTCGGCCTCACGTTAATCTTGATCTACCTTGCCATCCCAGCGTAGGCCTTGTCTACCTCGGCCCGCATTGGTCTTGACATACCTCGCCACCTCGACATCAGTCTTGTCTACCTTGGTCTTGCATGCTTTGCCTTCCGCAATGTCAGCACATCCGCCTGCTGGCCTTCTGCGCACGCCCGCCAGGCTTCCGCGACCGCTGGCCTTCCGCGCACGCCCGCGACCGCTGGCCTTCCGCGCAAGCTGGCATTCCGCCCGCGCCCGCGCTCGCTAGCCTATCGTGCTCCAACGTACCTTGGACTTCAGTGCGCGTCGCTAGTGCCGCGCCCATGCCGTACACATCCACGCCCATGCCATGCCCATCCAGGTCATGTCCACTAGTAAGCCTTGACCCAAGATCCGTCAGGATCAATTCTTGACCAACTGTGATGCAATGAACTAAAAGGGCCAGCGGCTCCTCATCCAATCACAAAGCACCATATCGATTTTTTAGCCGAGTGGTAGAGTTTGTTTGAGATTCTTCCTCTGGATGTTCGTAGCTGATTAGCCAGTAAGAGTGGAGAGTTGACTCCTCGACAGCAGTGTGATAGTCCAAACGCAAACGGTCACGAGCAATTGTCTCTACAAGTGGACAGGAACAATACTCGCTAGTTGATAGGGGTGTGGGATAGCTGACATAGATATCGTTTGGGCATAGGCCGTTTGGCAGGTTTTGTTTTGGATTTCGAGATCCATCCAATATAAAAAAAAAGAGATTTTGTCCAAAAAGCCATTGCTTTTCAAAATCTTGACAAATAAGGTCTTGTCTTTTTTTCTTTTTTTTTTTTAGAAGAACTTACAAAATCACTCCAAAATATATATGTACATGTATCTTTTTTTTCGAAAATCACTCTTATATATATATATATATATATACACACACACACATGTATTCTTTTGAGAAAAATTTGAATATCAAAATAATAGTTTTTGCTATGCTTTATAATTTTTGTATTCAAGATTTTTTAAAAACTATTTCTAAATAGAAGTTTTAGGGCTCCAAAATTTTTACAATCAATAAAAAAGTCGGAGTCTTAAAATATCTATATAGAGATATTTTTAGGAAAAACTTTTAGTACAAAAGTTGTAAAGCATATTAAAATTTAGTTTTTTCATAGTTAATTTTTTTAAAATAATATTTATTAATATGTGCTTTTATTTAATTTAGTCAGTAGCAGAAAAATATAAATATTTTTAGGGATACAAGTACAAAAGGATGGACTGATCAATCATTTTTCCTAATTTCTATTTTCTCCAATGAGGCCATGTATATATAGAAGTTTCTATAGAGCTGTAACTCCTTTATAATAACAATCTACAATTACAATGGGACATTAAACAAGATTTGGTGATGACCTATACCTTACCGTAACGCGCACCTAAATAATGTCTTAGTAGGCTGCAATAATTTATTTTTTTTTAAATTAGTCGAGCGCATCCGACTGGCGGTTTTGAACAGCGAGAGAAATAGGATTGATCTCTGCCAGAATCTCACTGCGTAACAACGTCGAAAGAGACAACAGACCAAGCAGAATTATCATTTTCACCGTTCTTAGTTATTTTCAAGGGTATACAATGTCAAAATCTCTAAGTTTGTCTCTATTTGATCTCCCATCTCGGCTCAGTTAAAGGATCTATTTTACAGTTTTGACTAGCTCTTATTTGGGATCTCTTAAGAAGCACGGAGACGACTTATACGTACAGGACACGCCAAAAGAAGTGATCGAACTGGTTATCGACTGATCAATAATGTGATCGAAGGCAGAGTTGGCTAAAAATGTAGCAAACATGGAACAACAAAAATACAGAGAACACGCAGATTTTTTACGTGAAAACCTTATTAGAGGTAAGTCACAGTTTTATAGCATGTGGTGCTTTTAAGACACTTAATTATGTAATATGTGCCAAACATTTAATTCTGCCTCTGTATTTATGATTATATGTTTTCTTATATTATTTGACCATTTTTATAGAATTAATCTTAAATAACATGTGTCACTTCACATACTCCCATCAAAATTAAATAAAGTTTTAAAAAAAATTAAACAAAAGAATAAGTTAAAAAATATCATAATATTATTATTTATAAATTATAATCATTTGTAAGTTTAATTAGGAATTATATTAATTTTCCAAATTAAATAACATAAATTTTGAATAAAAATTATATAGTAGAGTATTTGAATTTACTTTATTATATTATTCAAATAATTTTATTTTTAAAATATAGAATATATTATTATATAAATTTATAACTTTTAGCAAGGATTAACTAAGTGTATTTGGTGTTAGGATTGATCGTCTCCGAGTTAAATTCTGCTCGGATATTTGCATCCAGGTGACAATATACATTTTTGCGATATTAAATTATATTCATAGTGTTGAAGTCTAAAAGTAATCCGAATTTTCTCACTCATATATAGGTTGGGATTGGGTTCGTTTTAGACACAACATTTGTATGATATAATTACAAGTTTGAGCTAATATATTTTTTCTTACTTAAAAAAAAAAAAAAATTAAATTAAAATTTGACATATTTGGAGAACAAACCAGCTACTTTATGATGGTCCATGTCCAACTTTGTGGGAGCCATATTGGATCGGGTACTAATTGTTTTGGTGCTTACCCTGTATTTAGTAGCTGCCAAATTGGGTGTCACCTGCCTTCATCAAACTCTCTTTTTGTTAGCCACAAAAGCTACCGTCGCTGTCCTTTTCTTATGACCATTAAAAGATGGGAAAAGACCATATCAGCCCTGCTTTTAAAAAGTAATATCAATCGGTCTCTTTTAAAATTTGTATTACAAATATTCTAACTACTATATAAATATTTTTTAGAAAATTTTAAACACAAAAAAAAAAAAAAAAAAAATTGATGCAATTTAAAATTTTATCATTCAATTTTTTTTTTTTTTTTTTTTTTTTTTTTTGTGTTTAAAACATACTTCTAAGTATAAGTTTGGAGATTCCATATTTTAACGAATTAGGAAAAAGATGATGTCAGCACTACTTTTTAAAAAGTTATATAAATAAGTCATTTATTTCAATTTTTATAAACCAGTCTCTTTCAAAATTCGTATTATAAATATTCTGACTACTATATAATATTATTTAGAAATTTTAAATACAAATAAAAAAAATATTAATGTGATATGCAGTTTTATCATTTAATTGTTTTTTTTTTTAAACATGTTTTTAAATATAAGTTTTGAGATTCCAAAATCTTAATAGATTAGTGAATAATTTATGAAGTTATTGAAGACTCAAAACACCTATTTAAAAACTAATTGTGAATAAAGAAAAGTATATTTTAACGTGATTTATGATTTTTTTTAAAAAAAAAATTTTAAAAAATTATTCAAATAGATATTTTAGAACTAAACAATTAACAGGTTTAAAATAAAAATTTTATATATAAATAGGTAAACAATATAGAGCCTAATATGCAATTCGTCTTAAAAAATCTTATTCATAATAAAAGCCCAACAACTTTTCGATTAGAATATAATTCAAATATTATGTGATTTTAAATCGATATAAAGAGAATAATTTTTTATATTTTTATACAGATAATATTTTCTGACATGGAAGTTAAGGGCCTACTTAATGAAATAAAAGTCTACCACCATCCGTTTTACAACATCCTGGCCAACACGTGTCATCACCATTAATGGGCATATTTAGCTGTTGGGAAGAAAGCTGCGTCTGACCAAACAAAAAAAAAGTCAACGTGGTCCCCAAAAAAAAAAAAAAAAAAAAAAAAAAAAATCAGGTTTTTAACTGGCAGGGAAACAAGAATAATGTTTTATAACCTACTTAGCTGAGATTATTGCAGTTTAGTTTCTATTTTGTGATCAACATACATAAAATGCTACTCATAGAAATAACCTTAATAAAAGATAATTCCTGACGAAAATTTCAAGTAAAATAAAAATACTCATGTGAAACCAATATCAACTTGAAGTGAGGAAAGAGCTCCTCCCAAAAAAAAGGATAATATAAAAAAAAGTACATATTTTTAAAATCGTACAAATTCGAATGTATTTTTTTAACTATTTTTTAAAGTTTAGTCGAAAATTGAAAAATATTCAATATGGTTATTTAGTATTTTATATGACTAGTGTGTTATTAGCGCTTATATCGTAGTATCCATACAGACTGATCGATCAAGCTATTTTGGTATTTTTCATAAGCTAAAAATATTCTGTCCGATTTAAAAAGTGTTCTGGACGGAGTAAAAAAAGTATTTGTGGAAAGGTAACTTGATATTGTTATTTGAGTAGTTAATTTGTTGTAAATATGACATTTCCGAAAAAAAAAACCACAAAAAAAAACCGTATTTCTAAGTAGATACAAGGAAGTTCACTATTTGGGAATTACGTCCTCCGCACTTCGATCAACCGGATGTGATGTTTCGCCTCAGAAAGTGTGCATCCCACCCAGGTTCAACTCCCACTCTCACGGAAAGTACTGTATGTAATGAGAATGTGCCTGCTTCGCGTGTTTATAGTAGTTGTAGAGAAGTTCGTGGCTGCGTATTGCAGCACTCTATATTTGGTTCGAAGACAGACGTCAGGCCGGAGTTTTGCTCCCATGCGCTCATCTAGGTCAAATGCGGGTTGGCGGGTGCCCGTAGAAAACTGTGGTCCACGAGTTAGCGAAGATTAAGGAAGAGGTTTCACCTCGTTATCTCAAAAAACTATTTGGGAATTACATCAAACATCTATTGTGCAGCAAGGACGTCCTTTGTAACACATTGTTCATGTAAATCATCTACGGCTAGGGGTGAAAAGGAGCTGAGTTTGAGTCGAGTACTATTAAGCTTAAATTCGACTCAATTGATTTAGTTCGAGCCGACGAGCTTCAGAGGCTGAGCTTGAATTCGATTCGACTTGAAAATTTTCAAGCACGAACTCGAAAATTGCATTAACTAGATGAGCTTGAGCCGAATGGAGCCGAGTTCAACTTGAATTCTGCTCGATTGTATGAATTAGATCAAGCTTGAGTCGAACTCAAGCTCGAACTCGCTTTAGTAATTTTATTATAAAAAAATATTGAACAAAATAGAAACATTTGTTTAAGCTTACGAGTCTAACGAGCCGGATAACATGATACTCAAACTTCACTCGTTTAATTATTCGAGCTTAAATCTATATTCTAACGCGACTCGAATTCAACAATACTCAAACTCGAACCGAGGTTAAACAGCTCGCTCATTTTCATCTCTATCCAAAAGCACCTCTTATTAAAACATCATCGCTACCGACGCAGTCATCAAAGATCCAAAAGTGGAGTCACGGAAAACAAGATCGACCTCAACTTCATGCGTAGCACGCATTATCCACCGTCGTGGTATCAAATTATTTGCGCTTTTAGAAAATTAATCCCTTTTTAATCTACTATTATACGGGCGTTGTTTTTTTTTTTTGGGATTATTTCATATCAGTTCCTGTTATTTTGAAATGATCGGATCAGTACCTGAAAATATATTTTCAGGTGCTGATCCGAAACGCGTACGTAAATAGGAGGCTGATATGGAATTATCTTTTTTTTTTTTTTCAAGAAAGAGAATTAAAAAAAAATAATATAAAAATAGCAGAGGCTAGAGTGCTACATCAACTAGGGCCCAGCGGTCATGGAAAAAAGAAGGGGAAATTTACATATTAGAATTTACTCTGTTTATGTATTTGTAAATAAATTTTTTATTTTAAATTTACTAATCTTTTATATTTTAATAATATATATTTAAAAGTATTTTTTAAAAATTTTAGTATTCAAAATTATAGAATCATATTAAAATTTATTTTTTTGATATTTAAATTTTTTAAAAGATACTTATAAGTAGATGTTATGTGACTTAAAATTCTTAATAGGTTATTGACTAACTCATTAAAATTTTGACGTATCAAAACACCAATTTCGAAGTATTTTTTTTAAAAAAAATTAATAATAAATTTATAATTACATTAATATCTCCTTTTCCTGTATTAAATTTTGTTTAAAAAGTATTTGTATAATATTTAAAATATTTTTGATATTAAATTTAGATAGAGGTTAATTTCTAAAAAAAAATTTAACGTTTTGAACTAATTTATATAAATTTTTAAAAATAGGATCAATTTGGCATTTCTCTAGAATGAAGAGATGCCTTGAAGGGTACTTTGCAAAACAGGATGGTAACATCACCAATTAACTAACATAGATATCTTAAATCAATTTTAGTTAAAACATAATTATTAGACATGTGAAATGACAAAAAATAAAATTAACTCCTTTGAAGAAATATTATTTTTAAAAAATCCTCCTTCCTGAGAACATTTTTAAAATTGCATAAATATATTAAAGTACTTTTATAGCTGTTGTAACTTACCAAACATACAAGGAGAGGACAGAAGGTAAAATCTAGGGCAAATTTCAAATCAGCCCTCCTTTTTTTAATTTCGACCAAATTAGTTCCCTGAAAACGTATTTTCAGGAGCTGATTTGGTCGAAAATTTAAAAAAAAGAGGGGCTGATTTGAAATTTGCCCTAAAATCTAGCAAACGATAAATTAGCTCTACTTCTAAAATATTTTTCAATTCAAGCTCTCGCTAAAAAATCTTGTTCGATTCAATCTGCGATCGAAAACTTTTGAGTGTCCTACACGACTAGCACAATTTTGCTAATAGGATATTATTATGTTGCTACTAGCGTATCAGTGTAAAGTAAAATTAGTTTTGTGCAAACTAATTTATAGTATTGTAAATTAAGCGACTCATTTGAAAGAAAAATAGGGACAAGGGACTGAATTGAACGGACACCATTGTAAATGATAAATCGGTACTATTTTTCAAATCAGTTCCATTTCAGTCATAGACAAAAAATTTGCTCAAAGCATCAACTGGACCGAAACTTTCTGCATATTCTAAGGCGACTAATATGGTTTTATTCGAATTATGTCGTAGTATTACTAGTAATGTGTCGTAGTGTTGGACGTAAAATGTTCAAGAAGAGCTTATGCTAGTGCTGCGAGCTAAATACCATAAGTGCTATTTTATTAAAGTATGATGGTGTAAAAGAAATTGAAATGTTGTATATTGTGAAGTTAGTGTTACGGAAATATTAGCATGATAGTGTTGTTAGTTGAGGGCGCGGCTCGCCTCGCTTCCTGCAACAGGAAGCAGGAAAAAAAAAAAAGTAGACAATAAAGTGCGGATTTCCGTAAAGTGCGGATTTTGGATACGAATCACGAGATACTATATAAAATTTTATCGATTTATTTGATCTAATTTGAGCATTTTTAAGAAAAAGTTTAAACAACAAAGTTATAAATTTTGATGTGATCTACAACTTTGTAGTTGAATATTTTTCGAAAAAAATATCAAATATTATGTCAAAATGGTGATCTAATTTTATATCACCATGTTGACATTATATTTGATATTTTTTCGAAACATATTTAATTACAAAGTTGTAAATCATATCAAAATATGTAACTTGTAATTTATTTTTTTTTTAAAATATTCCAAACTAGATCAAATAAATCAATAAAAATTATATATAATGTCTCAAAAATTTTACGATTCAGATCATCCGATCTGGACCGTCGGTTTCCTGCTTCCTGCCGCGCCCGTTAGGCGAGAAAGAAAAAAAAAAAAATTAGACAATGAGCTGAATTGAATAAACCCGTAAAATGCATCAACGAATAAGTGGGGCATTGATCTTTAAGTAAATCAATGGAAAATTCCATATCAGCCCCCTATTTTCAAAGAATTTTCGGATCAGTCCCTAAAAATGCGTTTTCAGGGAATGATCTGGTAAATTTAAAAAAATGGGGATTGATATGGTATCATCCCATAAATCAATCTAGGATAATGTATGATGTCAACATTTTTTTTTTTCACGGATGAAGGGGAAGGATTTGATGGTGCATTTTTTGGTCTACCCCTTGGAATGTATGTTTAACGAGAGTTTGTTGAGCCGTGAAAGTTGATGAGAGGAGAAAGTCGATGAGTTACTATTTTTTTTTAACTAGTTTTGCACCAGTACAATATAAAAATATTAGTCATATATAATATATATATATAAATAATAATAACTAAAAAAGTTAATTTCTTATAATTTTATATAAAGTGATATTTATTTTTATTAACATTCTATATTTTATTCATTATATATATTATTAGAGCAAAAAAATTTACATGCTATAAAAATTATACGAATAATGGCGTGAAATTATGGTGAAATCATACATACATACCATACACACACACACACACACACACACACACATATATATATAAATTAAATTTTGTTCATAAAAAAATATTACATAATTATTTTATAATATATTAAAAGTAAACATTATATAATCATTTTAGAAAAAAAGAACGAATGTCATATAATACATCAAAAAAAATTTCGAATACTACGAAGCGCAATGATTTTAATATGACAATTTTTATATAATATATATATATATATATATATATATATATATATATTATATATATATAGCCAATGTGAAACTTCTATACCGTTAATTGTTTTATTTTGTAATATCTTAATAATAGATAAATTTACGGATGACACAAATTTATTTTTTACCAACCAAAAAGTTCCTAATCTTATGATCTATATAAGCCCGAAGATTCGAATTATCTTGCATGGAATTCAAAAATGATAAATCTTCCACACCTTTACGGATAACGGTTGCGTAATCCAAACATGAGAGAAACTCAAGGTTCGCCGTGCCGGCAGGCACTCGCGGTGCTGCCCGGCAAGTGCCAGAGCTCGGCGGCCGGCATCGGCATCCTCTCTCTCTCTCTCTCTCTCTCTCTCTCTCTCTCTCGCTCTCAGTAATTTTGTTTTTTTTTTTTTTTAATTAATGTCTTCCTCCTCGCGTTTGTGAGGAGCATGACGATCGCCCGCACGTGGGCTACTGCCGATTGCCTATTGTTGACGACCTTCCTCCGGATGGGGAAAGGGGTTTGGAGTCGCCACCTAGATATTTATGGAAATCTAGGAAACCGGGATAAGGCATATTCGAGATTCAAAGGCTCGTTCGTCGTTTACGTGTGGGGAAGGCGGAACACCCCCACAGCGCCCCTCGAGAGAGGGTACTCTATAAGTGATTATGATAATTTTGGGTTTATATTTGCATGAATTTTGACATATATAAATATATTGTTTTTTGTTTACCAGATACGTAAAAAGAGAATAAGTGTACACCTATTTCTCCTTTTAGTATTTGATAAATACATTTAAATAATAGAACTTATGATATTGGACCAGTAAATACACCCGATTCTTATGTTTCATACTTTCCATTAGTTTAAAATAGGTATTTGTCCCTTATTTTAAATACGTATAATAAATGCCCAGAGTTAGTATACACCACTCATTTACAGCTACTATACGTATGTGAATTTCTCGTTCGTATAAATTAAGGAAAATGAAGCAGTAGTATACACCACTACTTTATTCCTTAGTTTATACGATCGAGGGAGACTAATCTCAAATAACGATATATTTATAGACATTGCATAAAAATGAATAAATAAATGTACCGCTCGTAAATCGTGCGTGCTCGTTGTCGGAGTGTGCATGCCAAAGAGAGAGAAAAAGAAAAAAAATAATCTTTTATTAGTGTTGGGCTCAGCGCGTTTCCGTTTCCTCTTCATCGCCCCGAAAAATTATTTTCCTTTTATGTAAATAAAATAATTAGAAATAGAAGTATACACCTCTAATTCTAATTATATCGAGTTACAAGTATACACCGATAACTCATTTCAACATGCTCTAAAAAATTCTTTTTTGAGGTTTTGAATTAAAAAGTACATTAAACCAAAAAAAAACTAATTTGGAAGTATACACCTCCAAATGTGTGTTTAGATTACTAGTACACATTTATAATATACCAAAATTGACATAAAATTAATTTAAACTGAAATTAAACTAATTTGGACCGTAAATCGACTGGATCAGATCAAAATGGTCCGACCCGAACCAAAACGGCTCGGACCCGATCGCGAAGGGCTTAGCCCCCACGCTGCTGGGCGCGCGCTCGGGCGCCCGAGTCGGGTCCGGGCGCGCGCTCGGGCGCCCGAGTCGGGTCCGAGCACGCGCGAGCGCGCAGAGCGCCGGATGCTCGGAGCTGCGGGCGGCGGAGATCGGGATTTCAGGTGACGGATCTGGTTGGAGGGACACCGCAAGCTCCGGCGGATCTCTAGCTCGAGGCGGCGGATCTCTGGCTTGCGGCGGCGTAGCAATAACGGCGACGGCGAGAGCTGCACGAAGTCGACGCGAGTCGGTGCAGACGACGCTCGTGGCTGCGGCGTAGGTCGGAGGATGCGACGTCGAAGAGCTTGGAGGCGGCGACGGGATACGAGGCTGTGGTGACGACGGGGATCAGCGGCGCCGGACGCAGTGGCTGCTCGAAGTGGAGGCGGCGGCTGGATCTGGGGCGGCGGTTGGAGCTGACGACGGACTCCGAGGTTGAGCGGCGGCGGCGGGATCCGAAGCTGTGGCAACGACGAGGATCGCGGCGTGAGGCCGGCGGCACAACGAAGATGACGGCGGCGGGATCTGAAGGGCGGCGTCCGGGCGCGGCGTCGACGGTTCGGCGAGGCGACGATCGTGGCGGCCGCTCGAGGCAGGGGATGGGGGCGGCCGGACGGCGGTGGACTCAACGGAGCTCGGGACCGGGACCGCGACCGGCGACCACTCCCTTCATCTTCTTCGTTTTTTTTTTTTTTCTTTTTTTTTTCTTCTTTTTTTTTCTTGTGGTTTCCCTTGTTTTTTTTTTTTGCTTTCTTTCTTTCTTCTTTTTTTTTTGTTTTGTTGTCAGCCCCTCCAGCGTCCCTCTTCTTCCTCTTCTTTTCTTTTTTTTTTTTCTTTCTCTCTGGTTTCCCTTGTTTTTTTTCTTCTTTTCTTTCTTTCTTCTTTTTTCTTTTTTTTTTGTGTTCCTCCCCTCATCTGCGAGCCCTTCATCCCCTTTATTAAAACCCTCCATTCAATCTATGGTCCAAGGTGCAAAAAATAGTAATAATGACATAGCTTATTTCGGAAGTTTGACTTTAAACCCCCTTAATAATTCATAACCCCAATTTTGTTTATTAACCGGGTCGTAGGGGTATTAAATTTGACTTTGATTTTATCCATCAGATAAAGTCTGATAGCGAAAAGTTTAATTACGGGTATGAAATTTGATTTGGAGAAGCGAGGCCCTTTCATCAATTCACCTGAATTTTTGCCTTTAGTCGATTCGAGAAATAGTTGAGTTCCAGCACGACTAGACTGTAATATGAACATGTGGCGTGTAATTGAACTTGATTGGACTGACCGAGCACGGTTGAATTTAATTGTACTTTGTGAGCGTAACCGAAATATGTGGACCAAATGCAAGCTTACGGCCCGGCAAAATGTGGTGTCGACAGTTGCCCCTCTTTGTCTAACACTTCATAGAAGAGTTGGACAAAGATAAAAGATACCACATTTTGTCCGCCGGGAGGGAGAGCGATGCTTTATAGGAACCATGTTGTCTTTTTTTTTTTATCTTTTTTATTTTTTTTTCTTTTGGGTTGAAAAAGATAAAGCTGGGATAGACTTTCCCGCTATCCTGGGTGAAAAGATAAAAGCTGGGTAGACTTTTCCCTACCCTGGGTGAAAAAATAAAACTGGATAGATTTTTCCCTACCCTGGGTGAAAAGATAAAGCTGGGTAAGACTTTCCCCTACCCCTGGATGAAAAGATAAAACTGGATAGACTTTCGCCTATCCTGGTGAAAAAAATGAAAGATGGGTAGACTTTTCCCCTACCCTGAGGTGAAAAAAGATAAAAGGTTGGGTAGACTTTCCCCTACCCTGGGTGAAAAAAATGAAAGCTGGGTAGACTTTCCCCTATCCTGGGTGAAAAATAAAACTAGATAGACTTTTCCCCTACCCTGGGTGAAAAGATAAAAGCTGGATAGACTTTCCCCTACCCTGGTGAAAATGATAAAAGCTGGATAGACTTTCCCCTACCTGGGTGAAAAGATAAAAGCTCGCGTAGACTTTCCCCTACCCTGGGTGAAAAATAAAAAACTGGATAGACTTTTCCCCTACCTGGGTGAAAAGATAAAGAGTGGGTAGACTTTCCCTACGCGGGTGAAAAGATAACAAATTGGATAGACTTTCCCCTATCCTGGGTGAAAAAAATAAAAGCTGGGTAGACTTCCCTACCCTGGGTTGAAAAGATTAAAAGCTGGGTAGACCTTCCCTACCCTGGGTGGAAAGAGAATGAAACTGGGTGGACTTTTCCCTCCTGGGTAAAATATAAAAGTTGGATAGACTTTCCCCTATCCTGGGTGGAAAAAATAAAAGCTGGGTAGACTTTCCCCTACCCTGGGTGAAAAGATAAAAGCTGGGTAGACTTTCCCTACCTTGGGTGAAAGAATAAAAAATTGGATAGACTTTCCCCTATCCTGGGTGAAAATGATGAAAGCTGGGTAGACTTTCCCCTACCTGCTGGGTGAAAAGATAAAAGCTGGGTAGACTTTCCCCTACCCTGGGTGAAAAAATAAAAGGTGGATAGACTTTCCCCTATCCTGGGTGAAGAAAATGAAAGCTGGGTAGACTTTCCCCTACCCTGGGTGAAAAGATAAAAACTGGGTAGACTTTCCCCTACCCTGGGTGAAAATGTATGTGCGGATCTTCGCATCCGTGGACGAAATTGATTGGTAATTAATGGCCGTCAAAAGTTTGAAAAAAAGATGTCTGTCATATGTCAAGAATGTTGTGTAAGACGTGATGTGTGCAATTCTGGGATTGAGCAAAGGCAAAGGGGATCCCTTGCACTTCGGAGAGTCGTCGTTTAGAAATGCTGACATTTTGTCAAGAGCTTTGTATTTTATTCGATGATGTGGAGCTGTCGTTTGTATGAAAGTGAAAATTCGTTAATGTTGAAAGAGAAGTTGTGAGCGTTTGAAGTGGGCGTCGTAAGGAATTCGAAAGTGAGTAGCTGATCGTGAATATACAAAAGTCTATTGTGCGGCAAGTGTTGCACGGTGCATAAATAAGAGCAAATATATGGTTTATTTGAAGAATGCATGCATAATGGCTACTCCTTTCGATGAGTTTGGACATCCATCGTGTTTATCCGTTGCCTGCTGCATACGTTTATCGCCTTCATGGAGTTCTGATTTTTCTTTCTCCAGAAGAGGTCAGGATCCGCTCATTGGGATTGGACAATATTGTTTCGAATTTCAGATCCTCAGTTAATAATGCTCAGATAGCTAACCAGAAATTGTTCCCCCATCCAATGTTCTTCAGAAGAGTTTCGCACGTTTATCATCAAGATATGACTCTGCGTTTCTTTTCCAAGTAATTTTGTGACGAAAAAACTTGCACCCAGTTTGATTGTTAGAACTGTTGTTCATAAAAATTTTTCGTCAGAAAATTTACGCCAAGTGAAGGTTCCGTAGTTTTGAATCATGTAGAAATATGTTCAATTTTTTTTTCAGAAAATTTGCCCCAGTTTGGGCTTTTAGAATACCGCTTCAGATGTCCATCGGAAAATCTGTCAGAATCTGACTTTCAGATTTTCAATTGTGCCAGGAAAATTTGCTCTGGTTTGAACTTGTTGATTGGACTTCAAATTTCATTGGAGGCTTTTCTCACAGTTCGATCTTACGAGCAACCGTGCTTTAAAATTTTCGTCAGAAAAATTCTGCGCCCAGTTCATTCTTAGGAAATGCGTCTCGGTACACCTCGCCGAAAGATACTTTCCAGTATGTGTCCCTTGCATAGGTTGTTCTCTCTGTCATACATTGGTTGAATTGTGCATTCTTGATTCCTCTATGTGAGATTTATATGTTCAGTCTTTTGCTTGTCAGAGTATTTGTTTTCTGTACCAGTTAGCTTTCGTCCTTTTGTATGAGGAAAATTCTCGATCTGAACCTCTACAATTGGAAGTTTGTACTTTAAAACAA
>MJHO01000270.1:88400-115047 GCA_002076135.1 Xerophyta viscosa
CGCAGCTGCGTCAGCAGTCGACTCGAAGTGGCCAACCTTGATTAATCCGGCATCGATTATCTCTTGAATTTTGCTCGGAGACTGAAACGTTGCTCTGTCATGTGCCTCTTTGTTCTACCATAATATTTGCGTGAAACATTTCAATCAACAACTTTTAGGATAAGGTGGTCACAATCGTCGTACTGTTACAGGGTGAGTATTCCTTCCTTATGTAATTGTTTAAATATTTCATTCTATGATATTGGAAGTGACTCACATGGGTGCATGGATCGCCTCTTGTTTGTCCTCAGTTGGGGTTGCAGCTGTCCCTGAGATTACTGGAGTTGTTTGTTGACTGTTTGCCCATGGTATCGACGATCTTGGAATTGCGGCCCTGCATAGTAAATAGCTCGTTGCTGACTTATAGTCTGATAGCCACCTCTTATCTGGACTTTGTAAGCTGATTTCTTAACTTAAGCAACCATGACTGAACTGGTCCCGACATGGTTTACCAAATCATCATTTCTATCATTACCGTTTCCTTCAAGGGTCTTCTCGATTCTTATACCAGTGCAGAACAAGTGGGCAAAATCGACTGTGTTAGCATATGAGAGTCTGTACTGCTGATTTAAGCACTCAATTTCGATAAAAGTGCCAGCCAACTCCTTTTTCTGTTATTGGCGGCTCTGCTTGTGCCGCCTGATCAATCCAGCTTAATGCGAACGAGCGAAAAATCTTCGTAAGTTTCCTTAGCGACGAATTGTCAGGAGCAAAAATAACATTGTGCTTGTATTGCTTTAGAAAAGTATTTGCAAGGTCACTCCACGTGCGCGTTTTCATCAAGATTAAGGTACCACATGATCGCAGGATCCTTCAACCTTTCTCGGAAGTAGTACATCGTCATTATTCATTCTTTACATAGGGACCCCTCTTATTGTACGTGTACGTGAGGGTCTGTTGTGCCATCATACCTTTCAATCTGGGACTCTGAGTTCTTTCGGTATATCTAGATCGGTGACGATACAAAATCGAGATCGTCTGCTACGTGACCTCCTTTTCGCTTTTTGAGACTGTTAAGTGTGTACTCCATCTAATTCTCCACCTGCTTATCAGATGCTCGAGCTGCTACGGCAGGTGGGGCAATCGGAATTGGAACTGATGCGTTTGACAGTCTTATGTCAGCAGTCGCATGCGTTATTCGCAGTTTGGCCTTGATATGCCCATGGAGGTCGCTGCACTACTTATCAGTAATATGAGCCGGGCTGGGTCCCGGGTTTAATGCCGAGACTATCGATGGTGGTTGATAATAGTGCCGTAGCATCAAAACTTGAATATGTTGTGCAATATCTTCGTTCTGCTGTGTTAACAATTAGATTTCTTCTTTCAGGGTCGGCACGTGAGGGGCCTGATTTGCATGTCTTCGTCGCTGCTCATTATTTGCCTCGAAAGTAGTTGGTTGCATGAGAGAATAGTTTTGTCACTAACTCACCGAAAAAAGTGCCAAAAATGCGAAGCAAGCAAATGGACATGGAGATGAATTTGATACTGAAAGAATGTCGAGAGTGCTATGCAAAAGGTGATGGTAATGTCTACGCAGAAAAAGGTCATGGACGTTGAATAATTATGATATATTGTAGTGTGCAAAGGAGATGGCATGTGCTATATACATGTGTAGCGAAAAAAATGTGTTGTAAATGACACAGCTAGAAAATAATTGTAATGAATCTGAATGTAATTACAAGTTGTCGGAAAGCGTGCGTGATCGTCAAGAAGAATAAGTGAAATTATCATTGGGATGTCAAAAGAAGATGCTTCGGTCTATACTATAGAACTAATTTCGTACTTTTGTGTAAGAACAAAAAAATTATATACAAAATTGGCGTTTGATGGTAGGAATATGCGTCGTGAGGGCTAACAAAGGAAACTCACGAACGCGAAGGGAAATGTTTGATTTGATCATTTAATAAATTTTATTGTCCATAGAAGGTATGAAATAGTTCAAACTTAAGAAGTTGCAAGACTACAAATTTTGTTTGGAGCTATATTAAAAAGGACAAAGTGGTGTGGTGAAATAGTTACATACCGGTGGGAGTATAAAGATGACGTCTGTATTGGGTTAGGGTTACGGACTACCTGCGCAACTTGTACGCAAGCTTTCCGGTTAATCGCGACGAATAGGATGGAAATACGCTCTGGGATCACTATATGCACTATATGCAATGCATGATACAGAAAGTAATAAAAAATATGTCTAATAAAAATGTGTCAGACGCAATCGCAAAAGTTATTTTAATCTGTCCTTATATGCCGATTAGGATGTAAGGGTATCTATATTGGCTGGGGCTTACGGACTCCCGTGCACATATGTACACGAGACTCCGATTATCTCAGTGGTTTATCTAACAGTCTGTCATTGCTGGGGTTTCTCTCGACGACCAATGTACATAGTACATCAGCTCGGAGTACTACCCAGATAACATCTTGACTGGGATAAGGGGCCGGATATTACGGACTACCTACGCACATTGTACGCAAGCTCGTGTCCGGTAAATAGGATGAGGGCTGTGGCCCTGGGGGTCAAATATGTAATGCGGGTACAGTTAAATTAAATACATATTACAAAACAATCATAAAAATAAAAATAAAAAAATAAATAATAAATAATAAATAAATATACGTATATTCACTTGTATAAAATATAAACCGAAAATTATTTTAATTCACTTAAACGAGCCTAACGGGTTCCCCAGCGGAGTCGCCATCTGTTGACGACCCTTCCTCCGGAGAGGGAAAGGGGTTGGAGTCGCCAACCTATATTTAATGAATTTAGGAACCGGGCATAAGGCACAATCTCGAGATTCCAAAGGCTCGTCGTCGTTTACGTGTGGGAAGACGGAACACTCCCACAGCGACCCCTCGAGAGAGGGTACTCTATAAGTGATTATGATAATTTTGTGTTTATTATTAGCATGAATTCGAATGTATAAATATATCGTTTTTGTTTACCAGGATACGTAAAGAGAATAAGTGTACACCTATTTCTCATTTTAGTATTTTGATAAATACATTTTAAATAATAGAACTTATGATATGGGCCAGTATACACCGATCTATGTTTCATAACTTTTTCATTATTTAAAATAGGATTTGTCTTATTTCAATACGTAAATAGATGCCCGGAGTTAGTATTCCACCACTCATTTACAGCTCTATACGTATGTAAATTTCTTGTTCGTATAAATTAAGGAAAATGAAGCAGTAGTATACACCACTGCTTTATTCCTTAGTTTATACGATCGAGGGAGACTAATCTCAAATAACGATATATATTTTAGACGTTGCATATAAATGAATAAATAAATGTACAGCTCGTAAAATCGTGCGTGTCGTTGTCGGAGTGTGGCATGCCAATAGGATAAAATATAATTTTATTAATGTTGGGCTCAGCGCGTTTCCGTTTCCTCTTCATCGCCCAGAAAATTATTTTTCTTTTATGTAAATAAAATAATTAGAAATAGAAGTATACACCTCTAATTTCTAATTATAAATTGAGTTATAAGTATACACCGATAACTCATTTCACCATGCTCTAAAAAATGACTTCTTTTTTGAGGTCTTTGAATTAAAAAAAAAAAGAGTACATTAAACTAGAGGAACAAATATAAATTGAAGGTATACACCTCCAAATACAAGTTTAGATTATAAGTATACACCTATAATCAATCAGAATTAACGTAAAATTGATTTAGGAACAAATTAAATTAATTTAAACCTTCAATGGGCTGGATCCGACCGAAATGGTCCAGCCCTAAATGGACTGAGTCGGATCAAAATGCTCCGACCCGAACCAAAACGGCTCGGACCCGATCGCGAAGGGCTTAGCCCCACGCTGCTGGGTGCGCGCTCGGGCGCCCGTGTCGGGTCCGAACGCGAACGTGCGCGGGCGCGCGCCGGCGCGCAGAGCGCCAGATCTGGGCTCGGAGCTGCGGGCGGCGGAGTCTGGACTTCCGGTGACGGATCTGGTTGGAGGGGCGGCGCAAGCATCGCGCGGCCGACGCGAGGCGGTGAAGACGGCGACGGCGTTGACCGGATCTGGGCGATCGGCGGATGAACTGCGCGAGGCGGGGATCTATGGGCTTGAGGCGGCCCGTGTAGCGATAACGGCGTCGGCGAGGCTAAACGAGGTTGACGCGAGGCGGCGAAGACAGCGCTCGTGGCTACGACGTCGAAGGGCTTGGAGGCGACGATGGGATACGGTGTTGAGAGGCGGCGGTAGGATCCGAAGCTGCGGCAAAGACGGGGTTCGGCGGCGTGAGGCCGGATGTGGACGGACGGCCGCGAGCACAAGCTGCGGCGTCGGAAGCGGCGGCTGGATCTGAAGAGGAAGACGGTGACGGCGGTTGCTTGAGGTAGAGGTGGCGCGAAGAAGATGGCGGCGGCGGGATCCGATCCTTCCGGGCGACCGAAGAAGATGGCGGCAGTGGGATCCGATCCTCCAGACGGCGGCGCGATTCAGCTCCTCCGGGCGGCCGGACGGTGGTGGACTCAACGGAGCTCGGGACCGGGACCGCGGCCGGCGACCACTCCCTTCCTCTTCTTCGTTTCTCTCTTCTTCTTTTTTTCTTTTTTTTTTCTTCTTTCTTTTTTTTTTCTTGTGGTTTCCCCTGTTTTTTTTTTGCTTTCTTTCTTTCTTCTTTTTTTCTTTTTTTTTGTTGTCAGCCCCCTCCAGCGTCCCCTCTTCTTCTTCTCCTCCCCTTTTCTTTAAGCCCCCCTTCACTTTTATAAACAAAATTCATCCTACCAATTATCCAAAAGATAATAAAACAAATAATTATCCGAAAGATAAAAAAAAGAATGATGGCGTTTGCCTTTTTTTGGAAATTTTGACTTTTAATCCATTAATAATTACATACCAATTTTGTTTATTAACCGGTCGATAGGGGTGCTAAATTTGACTTTGATTTTATCCATCGGGTAAAACCTGATAGCGAAAAGTTTAATTACGGGTACTGAAATTGACTTTTGGACGAAACGAGGCCCTTCATCAATTCACCGGAATTTTGCTTAGTCGATTCGAGAAATAGTTGGTTCCCAATATGAACATGTGGCTGTGTTAATGAACTTGATTGAGGACCGAGCACGGTTGAATTTAATTGTACTTTGTGAGCGTAACCGATATATGTGGACCAAATGCAGGCTTACGGTCCGGACAAAATGTGGTGTCGTCAAAAAGCAACTGCATATGCATACCTTCATCTTGAAAAGCAAACTATTAGTATAGAAATATGCTACATCATAAAACAGAACGTGAAGATGTTATTATTCCATTTGTAAGTTGAAAATGTTGTTGCTAATTGTTGATGCTGGTGCAGATGTTATTGATGTTGCTTTAGTAATGTTGCAGATTTTGATGCCGTTGTTGTTGCAAATTAAAACTTTTGGAGCTGTAATTATAATTTGGATTATATTTTGAGCTGTAATTGTAATTTGGGCTGTGTAGTTGTGTGACTGGGCATGTGATTGTAAGTTGTGTATTAATTGTGACTTGTGATATATGGTCATGGATTGTTAGTTTGATACTTCGATAGTTGGACCTTAGATTTTGGATATTATAATGTTTGTAGTTTGTAGTTTACTGGTTAGCAATATTTTGTTTAAGTTGTTTAGTTATATATGTTTTACTATTAGATTGTTTTTTTTTTCGTTTATTTCATTATTCGGGTCAACCCGAACGGACCCAAACCGACCCAAATTTTAATCGGTCGGGTCGGTTCGGGTTGAAACCTAATTCGGTTCGGGTCTGACATAATTCGGTTCAGCTCGGCCTTCAAAATATCGGTCGGGTCGGTTCGGTTCGGGTTGACCCGAATGCTCAACCCTATTAGCAATTCCAGCTGAAAACTTGCTGAAATTGCATATTCCCCAATTCAGTGCGATCCGTGGGATTCGAACTTGCAACGTGTGCTTTATGAGGCACACGCCACACCGCTAGACCCATGGGTGGGGGGACTCATTAAATTAGATTGTCAATCTAAGTATATATAGCTCCATAAACAATAAAGCACACTTAGGAAGATAATAAATTTGCAGATTAAGTACAGGCCACTACCAAAAAAAAAAAAAAAAAAAAGATTTTTAGCGGCAACCAATTCAACCTTTAAAGACCAATTTTTGGCCTCTAAAATTAGTAGAGATCAAAAAACGTTGGCCTCTGAGGTTGGCTCCTTAAAGTTCACCAATAAAGCTTCGTGAGGCCAATATATCTAGTCGGCTTAAGAAAATATTTTTTTAGTAGACAACATTACTTGGCTTCTAAAAGAGTTTAATGTTTAGATGCCAACCACATTTGGCATCTAAAACTATCTAAAGCCAACATACAACTGGTTTCGAACAATTTTAAAGGCCATACAATATTGGCTTAAAAAATAATATTTTAAATGCCAAACTCATTTTGCCTCTAAACAATATGCAACTAACATCAAAATGATAATTGTGTCTTCATATATCAGAAAAAATATGCTGAAGGAATACTTAAGAAGTTTCGCATGTATGGTTGTAATCCAATGGCAACACCTTTAGTTGTGAATGAAAAGCTAAGAATAGATGATGGAAGCGAAGAAATTGATCCCTCATTATATAGAACTTTAGTTAAAAGCTTGTTATATCTTACGGGTACACGACCCGATATCATGTCAGCATGCTTATTATCTAGATTTATGCACAAGCCTACCAAACTTTATTTTTCTGCAGCAAAAAGAGTCCTGAGATATATTCAAGGAACCATTGATTATGACATTAAATATGACAGGACAATGGAAGTAAACTTATATGGCTATTGTAATAGTGATTGGGCTGAAATATTAATGATATGAAAAGTACAACAGGCTATACATTCTCCCTTGGCTCAGGTGTATTTCCATGGGCTTCCAAGAAACAAGAAACAGTGGCTTTATCCTCTGCCGAATCTGCGTATGTTGCAGCCTCTATGGCTACTTCTCATACAATCTGGTTAAGAAGAATTTTGGAAGATATTGGTGAAAAGCAAATATAACCCACTGTTCTATTTTGTGATAACAAATCAGCTATAGCTATGGGAAAAAATCCAGTTTATCATAGTCGTACAAAGCAAATAGCTATCAAGTATTACTTTATCAGAGAAGCAATTGAAGAAGCTGAAGTAGAGCTCAAATACATCAAGACAAATGAGCAGATTGCTGATATTTTGACAAAGCATTGCCCAAAGATAAGTTTTGTTTTCTCAGAGAACTCTTGGGAGTTCAATAGCAAAGCATTAAAGGGAAGTGTTAAAGTATAATGCTTTGCACATTTTGTTATTTTGTATGCTACTGTTTTGTTCTTTTGACTTTTAGTATTATTTTGTCTTATATATGTTAGTAGATAGGCAAAGTAGATGGTAGAAATCAGTCCAAATCAAGGGCTGAGATTGCTTATAAAATGGATGTATATAGTTAAAGAAACGATGAGAAAGTAGCTCTCTCGGAAACTTCTCTTTTGCCAAAAAACAGAACCCTCTTTGTCACGACCCACTCTCCGCCCCAGGTCCTGCCCCCGAGCCCCGACCGCACCATACGATCGGATCATTTTTCCTTCCGGAAAAGAAAAATTCCCTTGGTTGGTGCTAAGCAAGGGCCTCCCACACTTATTAACCCAAACATCTCTCTCACAGCAATTATATGGGACAACCCTAAAACCAATCCGCCGCGGCCAAACCTTGGCCCAACTTGCGCATGATCCACATCTATCGGTCGACCGAAACCTACGCAGATCGCGCACACTCGTGCCGATCCCGCCCAAATCCGTGGGATTACATCCACCACCAGCCTTAGGATACGATCCCCGTTCTACGGAACAGGTCACGGAACTACATGGGGGTTTCCCAAAAACAGGGGGTTCCTTTCCCAGTCACACAGGTCGCAAGTCGCGCAGTCATCCACTACAGCAGCCATCTCTGTCCTTTACGCGGTCCTTGGCCTACGCAACCATCCGTATCCGTGACGGAGTTGCTCTAATATTAATTCTGTCACGACCCGCTCTCCGCCCCGGGCCCTGTCCCTGAGCCCTGACCGCACTAGACGATCGGGTCCTTTTCCCTTCCGAAAAAAAAGAGTTCCCTTTGTGCTAAACAAGCCTCCCCACATGCACTATTAACCTAAAATCTCTCTCACACAAGAGATGTGCGACAAACCAAACCAATCCGCGCGCGGTCCAAACCTTGGCCCAACTTGCGCATGATCCACATCTATCGGTCGACCGATCAACCTTTTTGGTCGACCGAAAAGCCTCCAGATCCGTACTCTCGTGCCGATCCGCCTAAATCCAGGGCATTATTATCCCCCACACTTAGGATACGACGTCCCCGTCGTACAGAACAGATCATAGACTGACGTACATGTCCAGTCTTTTTCCAGTCACACGGGTCGCAAGTCGCGCATCATGCCCCTACCGCAGCCTATCTTGGCCTTACGCGGGCCCCTAGGCCTACGCACCCATCCGTATCCATGAACGGGATTGCTCTGATACCATTTTTGTCACGACCAGCTCCCCGCCCCCGAGCCCTGACCACACCACACGATCGGGTCCTTTTTTCCTTCCGGAAAAGAGGAATTTCCTTGGTTGGTACTAAGCAAGGGCCTCCCACACTTATTAACCTAAACAACTCTCTCACACAAGAGATGTGGGACAAACCAAACCAATTCGCGTGCGGCCCAAACCTTGGCCCAACTTGCGCATGATCCACATCTATCGGTCGACCGATCAACCTTTTTGGTCGACCGAAATCTGCGCAGATCGCGCACTCTCGTGCCGATCCCGCCCAAATCCGGGGCATTACACTCTTCGTCTCTAACATTCCTTTTCCCATCTCCAGCAGAAATTAAAAAAATAGATCATTAAATCCAACATTGCCTAATCTAACACATCAAATTGTTCCTTATCAAATTCTAGAGAAAGAAATGCGTGTACATAACTTATAAATGAAAATTGCAGCTTTCTGCATCAAGAGCCGAAGCACTTATGCATCTCAATCAGCTTGATGAGGCTGATCACTCAGCTTTATTAAATGCTTGTAAGCTTGAGTCTTCCTCTTCTTGCAATCCGGAGACTAGGTACTTCGGAATTCTTATGAGTACGTATGTCTACTTTATCCGTGCACATTTTCACATGACATTAGGGCGGTAAGATTGTATAAATGTAGTTCCACAATAGTAGGGGAAGATGTGAGAGGAAGAATAGATGAATACTTTGCAGGTTGAGAATGCTGTTACTGCTGCTGAGAAAGCTTGGTTGATTGATCCAGGTAGCGCAGAAGCACAAGGGCACTGAACCGAATAAGATGAGCTGCTAGAGCACGAGGAAATGAGCTCTTTAACGCTGGGAATTTTAAGGAGGCTTGCTTGGCTTATGGGGAAGGTCTTAAATGTGATCCATCTAACCCAGTACTCCTTTGCAATAGAGCAGCTTGAAGATCAAAGCTTGAGCAGCGGGAAAAATCGATTGAGTAGTGCAATAAAGCACTTAGGATTAAACCTAACTATACAAAGGCCCTTCTCAGGCGTGCTGCATCCAAATGGAAGGTGAATACTGTTCTAGATTGCCTATATATCATCTTCCATGTTTGGCGTCTTGGAGATTTCATACTGTTTTGTTTTTTGTGACGGTTAGCTCGAGCGATGGGTTCAGTGCAAGATGACGAGGTGTTGCAAAAGGAAATTTCCTCACTAAAAACATCTCGTGGTGAGGAAATCTCCAACATGAAATTTGGGGGTGAAGTTGAAACGATAACAGGTCTCGAATTGTTCCGAAAGTCGATATCTCTTCCAGAATTCCAGGTAAAACTCATTCTCTTCTTGGTCCCATTAGCGTTGCGTTGCTTTGTTCGTTGATTAGCTGCTTATTCTGATCAATAAACACATACAGAGTCTCTCTGGCAGCCTGCGATTAGGAAGACCAAAAGCCTGCCATTCTATATGTAACTATGCTTAACAAAATCGTAACCAATGATCTCATAGCCTAGTGGGTGGGATGTTAGGCTGCAAATCTACTAACCAGAGTTCAAATCTCTGATTGACCTTTTTTATTTTATTTTTTTAATATGTATTTAGAAATACATTTTAGAAAAATTTTCAATACAAAAGTTACAAATTTTAATTAGATATAAAATTTTTATATTAAAAATTTTTCTAAAAAATGTTTCGAATTTAATATTATGATATTCTAAAATTTAGTGAATTAATATGTCATTTGGAAATCAGCTAAAACTTTTGAAAATCAAAACGCATATTTAGAACTTTTTTAAAGAAATTTTTACTATAGAAGTTATAAATCTCATCATAATTTATAATTTTATGTTAAAAGTTCTTTTATATAAAAATAAAAGTTCTTTTATGTTAAAAGTTCTTTTATATAACAACAGTTAAAATAGCTCGGATGCAAATTAGGAGAGTGGACTAAAAAAAAAGGTAAAAATGTGGGGGCTCTTCAGACATGTCAGATGAACAGTAGTTGCAGATTGAAATTTATCCCACAAAATTATCCAACCTGTAATATGGTAATTACCATTTGCAGGCGCAAAGAATCTCAATCTTTAATTTAGTTTGCTTTTAAAACAAATCTCAATAGCAGATTGGGGTCAGCTGCCGGCCTGTCGCCAGTCTTATCAGAGCTCCTTTCTATTGATGCTCCCAAACTACATCAGCTTTCTTCCACAAAATGGAAATGAATCAAGTCTTCAAAATGCGGT
This sequence comes from Xerophyta viscosa, assembly GCA_002076135.1. Classification (NCBI taxonomy): domain Eukaryota; kingdom Viridiplantae; phylum Streptophyta; class Magnoliopsida; order Pandanales; family Velloziaceae; genus Xerophyta; species Xerophyta viscosa. Next base: position 99,139 of record MJHO01000270.1, read on the forward strand.
CGTAATATTGATATCGGTTTAGAATAGTGAGTGATACTTGCTATATATTTCTTTAATTTAAATATCGATTGTAATTATTAAATTAGTGCATAAATTTTTATTATAATGATCATTAAAATCAGTATATTTTGAACAAAAATTATATAATTTGTTATATTTTACAATCTATTGTCGAATTTTAGAAATTATACTGGAGTTGAAACTTTTTTCTTACTTTGTCTTATAATTATATTACCAAATAATATTTTAAAAATTGTTCATTGCACAAATCATTTCGTCCTCCCCCCCCCCCCCCCCACTGCTTCAAATAGCTGTATGCTTTTCCCTCTTGGTAATTGGTTGAAGTTTATTTTTTGATTAATAACCATCCTTGTCTTGTTATGCATAAACTGCATATGAACTTTGTATTAATAATGCTTTTGAGTTGCTAACCTTTTAGGAGTATCGGTGGTCCAATTCCAGGCTGCATTGAACAATAAAAGTATTGAGATGTCAATCATTTATGGACGGTCACTGTGCTAGATATCCTTTAGTGAGCATTTTCAAGGTAAAATCATGGGGTTGTCAAAAGCCCCTGCTTTATAAAATTTGAACAAATCAACCCCTTCAAAGAAAACACCAAGTTTGCTTTCTAGAACACTTTTTTTGTTTATCCGGAATATTTGTTTAGTTCATCCTAACATTTTATTAACTCGGATAGAACTTTTTGTTTGCTCGCCTACATTATTTCAGCCAAAATATTATGATACAAGCTGGCAATACTAAAATAGCCGTATTCAATATTAAACTAACCGTCTTGAACACCTTGGAGTACTATTAGGCCATAATTTAAAAAAAAAAAAAAATAGTTGAAAAGACGGGTTGAAATTATACAAGCTTTAGTAGCAGCAGTTTTTTTAACATTATTTCAAAAATCATCTTATGCATATCTTGTTATTAATTAATTTATACTTCATATCCACTCTGATTCGCATATATGAATAAGGTGTATGAAAATGAGATCCACGCCGTTGCCAAGGCAGAGAATGTTAGAACAGTGCCTACCTTTAAAATGTACAAGAATTGATTAAGGGTGAAGGAGATGATCTATACGAGCCTACAGCTCTTGGAGAACTGGTTAATGCAATATGATGTCTAGTATGGGAAGAACTCGAAGACTTCCTACTCCAATTCATGCACTAGACTGGATTTGCATGTTCGAAGGTCGAGCCAGAGCAAAAGGGAAGTTTCGACTTTCGACTCCTTCAAATTCCTTGATTGCTACAATTAGTTTGCTTTGTTTTATTTAATTTTTTTTTCCATTTCATTTTATTTCATTATTCTTTTTCTATTATTGTTATTATTACTTTATTTAAACTCAATTTTAATGGTTATAGCCCTAATTCAATCATAAACTTTACACCTTAACTAATTTTTTTGAAAACATCATTTCTAAATTAAATAACGGCACCCCAAAAATCTTCCCTTCCCCCCCCCCCCCCCCCCCCTCCTCTCACTACTGAGGTTAGACGTCAATTTTACTCTTCAAACGTAATGTCAAAATCTTGTTGTTTTTCTCAAACCAATAAATTTTAAGCAAATTACCTTTTTAGTCCCTAAACTTTACCAAAAATATGCCTCTATAATCCTGAACTTTACAACTTACTTGCGATTAACCTCGAACTACGAAAAACCCCACGAAACCTTGCCGTCGAGTTTTTCCGTCTGCCGCATTTAAATTCGCTGAGCGTGCATTTTTTAAAATTAATTTTTTTATTTATTTAATATATATGATAAATATATGTTCCTCCACAAAATTAAAAAAATTAAAAATTTGATTTAAAATTAAATAACATATAAAAGCATAGTTGTCCCTCCACAAAGTTAAAAAAATTAAAAATTGATTAAAAAATAATTTAAAAACTGCCACGTCAGCAAATTAACGGCGGGCAGACGGAAAAAACTACCAAGGTATAATCTTGCGTTTTTTTGCTAGTTCAAGGTGATCGCGAGTACAGTTTAAAAATTCAGATTATAGAAGCATATTTTTGTAAAGTTCATGGACTAAAAAAGGTATTTTGCCTAAATTTAATGAATGATCAGGAAAGGCAATAAAGATTTACAATCAGTTTCTATATATTTCTACAGAGAGCTGTTGTTCATCAGGGGCCCCTAACGGTCCTGATGCAATCGGGGCCGTCCGAGGCCCCTCGGGATGTGTATACACACATCCCGAGGGGCCTGTGGACGGCTCCGATTGCATTAGGGCCGTTAGGGGTCCTGATGAATGGCTTTTCTGATTTCCAAATGATGGAGGTATAAGGTGTCCTATTACTCCCAAAATTTGGACGATCGTTGCACCAGAAAAAGTTAAAATTTTTTTATGGTTAGCAATGAATAATAAAGTCCTTTCTATAAAATTTGAGAAAATGAGGTTGGGAGCATCCATGTTTATGTGTTATTTATGGTGATGAAGATGAAGCAGTCTCACATTTATTGCTTTCTTATCATTTCTCTAGGCAGTTATGCAGTAACTAGGGGTGTTCAAAATCGGATACGGTCCGACCTGGATTTGGGTTAGCCAGACCTGACTCGTCCAAGACCCGATCATCAATAATAGGACTCCTTCATATAATAGTTTTATCATCAAAAAATATATACATATAATAAATAAATAAATAAATATATATATATGGTGGTCGGGTCAGGTCTCGACGGCTTGGACCTGGATCCGACCCGACCCAAACATCGGGTCTAGTATTTAGATCCGACCCGACTCATGGACCCGATAAATCCGACCTAAATCCTTCGGGTCGGATCGGATCTGTACGGTACTCGGGTCAAGTATTTTTTTGAACACCGCTAGCAGTAACATTCTAAACAGGTTAAACATGTATGATATGCCAAATCAATTATGAATATTATGGGCATCTTGGCGAACGAGATGTGTTCTTAAAGAGCTAAAAAATGGATGGGATCTCTAATTTGCTGCTTTTTGTTGGATAATATGGCTGGAGAGAAATAGCACAATCTTAACAAGAGCAGTTAATCAACCTTTGGCAAGAAGAAGACACGCAGAGTACTAAAAACTTTTTATCACTTTTCTTATTAATTTTATTTTTTATCTTTTTTATTTTATATGCTCCAGTGGAAAGATATTTACTCCTATTTTGTTCTTACTTCTTCATAGATTTTTTGAATAGTAATCTAGTTCCTTTTTTTTTTTTTTTTTGAGAAGAAATAGAGGGGTACAAATTTCCCCCACTAAAATTTATTCATTATGAAAATTAAAGTATCAAGAGAAGCTCGACAAACAGGAGTTTAAGATTACAGATTACTGTTCCACAAATAGAAAATATAAGTGTATACCGCTGACAAAAGAAAATTACTCAAATAAGCGCTTCAAGGAGTCCTCCATCTCTCGAGTCATTAGATGGTCCAGACAAAAAATAAGCTATAATATCTTTTTTCGACGAGATTTAAATTCGCTCAAGTTTTGAAAAGTCTGCTGTTGCGTTCTTTCCAGTACACCACTCACAGTGCTGCGACAACCAGTCTTCTCTCGCCCTATTTACAGAAGAATGTTTTGTCTCCATCTAGTCCAAACTCTTCAAGAAATTGAGGGCTAATATCAAGTTTAAGTAAAATCTTGCCACAAAATTCATAGGTATGTGACAGCTGAGAATGAGATGAGTAGTAATTTCTTTCAACTCCTTTACACGAGAAGCAAATCACTACCTGACCACCCCTTTTTTTCAAATTTTCAGTTGTAAGGATTCTATTCTTAGTAGCCAACCAAACAAAAATCTTGACCTTCTCAGGAATTTTAATTTTCCAAATTACTGGAGTAAATGCACACCGATACCGCCTTCGTTATGAAAGTATATAAACTTTTAACAGTGAACTTCTCGTTGGCCCCCCATTTCCATACAATGTCATCCTGAGTTGAATTAAGAGATATATTTGCTAGTAGCTGAAGAAGCCTCTCCCTTTCGTGATATTCCGAAGATCCCTCTTCAACACAAGGAATCATCCATCTTCTGTTTCTGTACATACTCGCAACAGTAGCGGTTTTTCGAATAGTTCTAGCATACAGATGAGGAAAGGTTATTGCAAAAGATTGGCCTCCAAGCCACTTGTCCTCCCAAAATGAAATCCATTTTCCGTTATTACAAATGTATGGATACAGTATTTGGAAATGGATGCCAACTAAGATACCTTTCCAAAAGGAGATTGCCGTATTAGGAAATAACTCATAAGATGATCTTCTCTTCTATATAATCGGCAATACCAATTTTTCCAAAATGTCACCAATTTAAAAAACCTCCACCACCACTTTCCCAGCAAAGAATATTAAAATCTCTAATATCTTTGACTCCAAGACCACCTTGTGCTTTGCTTTTGCAAACTTGTTTCCAACTTACTAGACATAAACCACCCGGAATATCTTTTTTTCCTTTCCATAAGAAAGATCTTCTAATAGCATCCACATTTTTTACAAACCAAGATGGAGCCCAAAAGCAAGATAAGAAATAGATTGGAATCTGTGTTAATACTGAATTGATCAAAATGAGTCTCCCTCCAAGTGATAACAATTTACTCATCCAACCTTCAACTGCACATTCAATCTTACTAATGATATGTAGCCAATCTTCCTTCCTGTGAGATGAGTTCCTTAAAGGCAACCCAAGATATTTCACGGGAAGTTCCGAAGACGAACAGTGCAAAATAGAAGTTATTCTTTCCTTGACTTGACAACCACTAGAGAAGATCAAATTTGATTTTGTAAAGTTGATTTTCAGACCGGAAAGCCATTGAAAGAGGTCGAGAATTGATTTAAGCTTGGAAGCCATATCAGGAGTTGCTTTAAAGAAGACCAGAGTGTCATCAGCATATTGAAGAGACATAATATCTTCATTAGGACCAGCACCAAAAATAAAGTCGCTATTCCTTGCTTTGATTAACATCCTTGAAAACACATCAACACCAAGAATAAAGAGAGTTGGAGACAACGGATCACCTTGTCGAAGCCCGCTTCTAGAGAATATCCAGTTTCCAGGTTTTCCATTGATTAGAATAGCAAGCTTTGAGGAAGAAGTACAAGCTTTAATCCAATTTATCCACTTAGAACTGAACCCCCGTGCATGTAAGGTTTGAAAGATGAAGGATCTATCAATGGAATCATAAGCTTTTTGAAAATCTATCTTGAGCATGCAACTATTTTCAGACTGATTCCTTTGATGAAATAGAATTTGAGAGGCGGTGGCAAAGTTGTCCGCAATTAATCTTCCTTTTATATATGCTGATTGTGATTCGTGAACAAGAGAATTGAGCAAAGGTGCAATTCTATTAGCCAACATTTTGGAGAAAATTTTGTGAAGACAATTAGTCAAGCTAATAGGCCTGAAATCAGTAACTCTCTCTGGACTGCATACTTTGGGGATGAGAACAATGTGTGAGTAGTCTATAGAATCAAAAGAAATATTACCTCCATTAAAATCCTTCAAGATAGCAGAGAGATCATCCTTGACAATATCCCAATAAATTTGGTAGAAGAGAATAGGAAAGCCATCTGGACCAGGAGCTTTTTCGGACCCCAAAGAAAAAACTGCATGCTCGAGTTCTTCAAAGGAGAAGTCAGAGTCTAATGGAGATAAGTCTATCTCCTCACCAACGTATAGGTTAGACCAGTCAGCTCCTTTTATAGTAGCGTTGCCAGAGAAGAGAGACTTGTAATGCTTCAAGAAGATATCTGCAATAAGATTTTGGTTTGTAAAAGTGACATCGCCTTCTTTGATTGAGTTGATGAAGTTAGTCCTGCGTCTTTGGTTTGCAAATGAATGAAAGAAGGAAGTATTACGATCTCCTTCCTTTAACCAAACTTGTCTAGACCTCTGTCGCCAGATTATTTCCTCTTCATTTAGGATTTTTTCTAAGTTGAGCTTTAACTCGTCTCGGGACTTTCTATCAATGTTAGAGATATCTGAAGCTTCCTCCTTTTTGTCTATGGCATCAATATCCTCCATAATTTTCTTCTTCAAATTTCTAACACTATAGAACTCCTCATTCTTCCATTTTAAAATCTGTTCTTTGATATGCTTTAGTTTCAAAGAGAACTGCTTCACGGGATTATTATGGCAGGGAGCTTCCTGCCACCAAAGAGCAATATATTCGTTGAAGTTTGCAGCTTTTGTCCACACCTTCTCGAATCTGAACAAAGTATTTCTCAGATTTTTTCCTGTATCTAGTAACAACGGAATGTGGTCAGATGTTGTTCTGGGACAGTGGGTTACAGAAGAGAGTGGAAATGCTTCATCCCATTCAGTGGATATAAAGAATCTATCAAGTTTGGAGAGAGTTGGAGAGGCTCGCATACTACTCCAAGTATATCTGATTGATTGCACAGGAAGCTCAATTAACTCCAGTTCTCGAATTGCGTCATTAAACTTGTTTAACTCTTGTTCACTCCTAAAAATTCCAGTGCTGTCCTCCATATGTCTGATGGAGTTGAAGTCTCCGCAAAGCATCCATGGACCAGAACAGCTAATCTGCAGTGATATTAATTCATTCCAAAATTCCTCTTTTAAATGTGACTCACAAGGTCCGTATATGTTGCTAACAAAAAACTCGATGTTATGCACGATAGATCGAAGTCGAACAGTTATATGAAACTTTCCTGAGGTAGAAGAAATAAGATGGAATAAACCATCTTTCCAGGTGATTATTATACCTCCAGCCGAGTTAATAGCATCAACACAAACCCAAGAAGAGAAAGCATTACCACAAAAAGATTTTACGAGGTTAACATCAATATTGCTTAGCTTCGACTCTTGAAAGCACAGGATGTCAGGTTTATAAAATGCTACAGAGTTCTTTACCATCCTTCGCTTTTCTGGCATACCGAGCCCTCTAACATTCCAACTGAGAAATATCATTAGTAAACATTTTCACTACACACACCGTTTCTAGGTCACTTACAATCACTTCTTTCCATTTCTTGCTATTCCATTACCATGCTTGCGAGCAGAGGAACATGATTGCAATTCCTCCAAAAAATTTTCAGGAATGGATACTCCGGTAGCTATTGCCGCTTCTTTCATCAGCTTGCAAGATTCGACTAGTTTAGTATCCTCGCGGGAAGATCCCTGCTCGTTAACCATTGTAGTAACTTGATTGGACGATGATCCTCTCTCATCAACCTTCTCCTTGCGTGCAGTAGCTCTCTGAACTGTGGGTATACGTGCATTAACTGCTACAGCAAGCCTTCGACTTCTACGAATTGTGGAAGGAGTGACACATACAGGCTGATGAGGAGGAGTTTTATTTGATTCATTTTGCGTGCTGCTTGTTTCTAAGGAGCCAACCTCAACTGTCTGCTCTTGTTGAATAGTTCTTTCTTCCCCTATTGGGGCATTGTGTAGTCGGAGGCAAGATAGATCAAAATCATATATCTCGGTATTACTTGGGATGTAAGTATCATTAACTATCCAAGCTTCGATAGCATTATATGTTTCCTTTGAAGGTGAACTTTGGCCGGTGTCGCATCGAGCAAGAGAGTTGGTACCACCAGGTGGATTACATGGACGCGAATTAAACCTCGTAGCTTGTTGGAGAGGTGGGGGAATGGCTTGAAGAGGTACAAGAAGTTGTTCTTGATAGATATCAGAGGTCTGTAACATGGACGGTGGAAGTTCGCAAGGAAGATATTCTTCTTGAGAGTTTCCAGGTGGCACAATTTGCAGAGGAGTAGGAATTGGCAATAGAGTGTTATCATGGGTATCCACTTCCCCAGAACCATGTGATGTGTCATGTTCATTAAATGTTATGTGGTCCTCACCAAGATTTTTTTGAAGCACTTTAGTCACCACTTTATGCAGCAATGGTTCTAAAAAAAGCTCTAAATCTCTAGGAAAAGCACGACTAGAGAAAAAGTCTTTATGGGAACACGTACCGCCACGCTTTCCTTCTGCCAATTCCTGCGATGAATTTATGATGGCCTGCAATTTCTCGTGAACTGTAATGTTCTCCGGCGGCAAGCTAAGTTGATTTGAAATTTGAACTGGCTCCAGGGTGGTAAGCTGAGCTTCGCCGGAGTTCGGTGGAGGTGTTGTTTTGTTTAGAATAGAGTCCTCATCGACATGATCTTTGACGTTTTCCGGCAGCTTGCAACTTGGATTTGAGATATGCACAGAATCTGCTTTAGGGCAATTGTTGCTAGCCGGAGCGTTAGTAGAGTTTGGCGCTGGTGTCACTTTGGGTACCCAACTGGTAGAACTTCTGCCATTTCCACCTTGAGCACTTGTGGGGCCTTTGATTCTACCTCTAACAACATCCACCCATGACCTCATTTCTGTGGTGTGGTCCTGATGAGCACCGCCCTGAGGCGGCGTATCGCCTCGGGGTGACGTAGCACCATTTGCTACCGGATTATTATTTACCCAGCCATAAACACGAACTGAGATAAAAACCTGGTATTTTCCGATAATAAGGTTAACATTCTTCGGCACCTTAGAGATGTCCATGCATGCAATGAGAACTTTAGTTGTTCCTAGGTTCTGATTAAGTTTCTGCTCATCCTCCAGATGTATCACAGAACCAAAAGGAGCAACTATCTCTTGTATTGCTTGTCTGTGCAAAGCACATAAAGGTATATTGGCAAGCTCGATCCACACCATTTTTGTATCCTGGAATTCCTTACCATGGAAGTCTAAGCTCCATGGTTTCATGTCTATATTTCTTCCCTGGTAAGAATATGGCCCCCTTCTAGCAAGCTCCCAGACCTCCTCCCGCGTGCTAAAGAAGACTAGGAACTGATTGCTGTAAATGGGAAGAACTTTGCTCTGCTTATTCTTAGGTGTGATAACTCCTAAGGCTTGAACTAGCCAAGTAGCACGTACGGGGCTTCCAGAACAAACGATCACCGCAGCTTTGCAAAGATCAGAATGACTCTTCTTCACATGGTCTGAGATAGGTAGATAAACTTCGACATTTGCCTGGTTGTCTTGGGTTAGTCACCTCAAGTTTTCTTTATATATATAATATAAACCACACAGCACACACATCACTCTACATACTTACAAATTCCACAATTATCTAGCATATTCCAGTGTTTCTTGATATTTACTGATAATCACGTAGCTGAGACATCTAGGAACTCACGGTAACATAAAAGTGATAAACATACTAAAAATCATCTTGAAAAAGCACTGATGGTGATGGTTGCGTGAAAACCCCCTGTGAACTAGTCTTGCACCTCTGGCGGCGATGGTCTCTTGTGCTACCTGGCCGCCACCGTCCCTTAAGCGAGGTAATCCTTACCGGTGAGGTTCTGGATCAACCGTTGAACTGGGTCCTCACTTGGCCAGCCACGAAACTGGTCACTAAAACTCACCTTCATCGGTTTCATCTTCTCCCCGCCCTTCATATGCAGGCTTTGTTTTTTTCCTTTTTCCTAATTTCTGCTGTTTTTCATGGCATAGTAGTGAAGCTGTTGAGATTATTTAAGAGAGTCGTCAGGAGGACTAAGTGCTGACTTTGCGTCAAAAGCCCGCCCGCAATGGAGGACCGTTTTTGAGGAGGACAAAATAGTCAAGTCTTTTGAAAATGAACTGACTGATTGATCTGATTGTCCTAGGAGGGTTTTTACGTATCAACCTTCTTAAATTTCGACCCTAATAAAATAGCCTCTAAAAATATATTTTTAAAAACTAATTTATTTTTTAAAAAAATAAAAATTAATTTCTAAAAATATGTTTGCAAAGACTGATTTACGCGGCCTCCAAAATAAAGAGGCTGATATGCAATTTACCGTTGTCCTAGTGCCATTTAATGCAGCCTGGTTTTGGGCAGTTCTTTTTCAGCCCATAAACGGACGAGTGAGATCCTATAATTTCATGCATGCGTTGTTAGCTCCTATTTTGATTCTTAAAACACTAAAAAATATTTATTTATAAATATTTTTTTTTAAAAATATATGATTTTATATTATTTTTTTAAAATATTTCTAAATAAATATTTTAAAACTTCAAAATTTTAGCTGGTTAACAGATCGGATCTTAAATTCGTTAATACTTGGAAGCCTCAAACATCTATTTATAAATATTTTTTAAAAGAGCGTTGACTATAAAAATTGGAAATCTCATTAAAATCTATAATTTTTATGTTAAAAAATTTTCTAAAAATTACTGATACAACAGTCAAAATGATATGACACGAAAATAAGAGAGAAGTTAAAGACAAACATGACAAAGTTGAGAGGCTTAATGAGATAAAGTTTGAAAGAAGGGGTCAGACGATCATTATCCCTTGGAGGACTTACATATCAGTTTCTCAACCTTTTAAGCTTTGAAAAATTCTTCATTTTATCCGTTAATTTTGACACTTTAAACATTTATTTTAAAAGTAATTTTTTTTTGGAGAAATAGAAAAAATAAAAATTATAGGTTTTAATGAAATCTACAACTTTTTTTGTTAAGTTTTTTTTTTTAAAAATACTTCTAAATAGGTATTTTTGAGGCTCCAAAGTTCAGCTGGTTAATTGATTGATTTAAAAACCACTAAAATTTTAAAGATTCAAAATATTTATTTGGAAATACTTTTTGAAAAAATATTGACATAAAAGTTATAAATTTTATCAAAATCTATAATTTTTATGTTAAAATATTTTTAAAAAAATGCCTATATAATAGTCAAAATGGCTCCAGCATGAATATGGAGATGTTTTTTTTTTTTTTAAGTTTAAACAGTAACTAAAAAATTTAGGGGTTAATTTATAGTCATTCCTTTTCATAACTTGTCTTTCGAACACTTGATTATATAATATTTTCCGAAAAATAATTTGATTATATTTCACACGCATCTCAAAATCGGTAATTTTCTAAAGCAGTCTAGTTCTTTGAAAATTCGTAATTTGTTTTTTGGTAAAATATTATTCAGGTCGAACACTTGATTCGAAAAATAATCCAATTATATTTTTTGTGCGCCTAGGATGCGATTTATTGATTTCGAAGCACGTGCAAAATACAATTAGACTATTTTTGGGCTATTTAATCAAATTGAATTTGCATTTTTCTTGTCTTTTATCCTAGGCACAGTCGAACTCGATGCAAGATGGGTTCATATTCAATCATTGTTACCAAATTGAGTTAATTTTTGGAATATATATATATATATAATATATATATATATTATATATATATTATATGATTAACTGGATGATAAAAATCGTTATGCCACGTGACATTTGACTAATTTTTGGTGTGCCAAATGGCATTTATTCTTATTCACAAACCATATAGCATTTATATTAATTGATAGAAATTTATAAAGCCATATAACGAAAGGTCTAATATTACAAATAAATATTTAATTAAAATAATAATTATTAAAAAAATAATCTAAATACAGCATAAAAATTAGTATAAAGTAATTATATTATCTATATATATTATGTAATATTAATTTTGAAATAAAAATTTACCATGTATAAAATTTTTAATAATATATCTTATAATTTAACGTCAATTCTCGAATAATTTTGTGTATAATATTTGACATTTCTTCTTACACTAATAACATGTGGCAAATAAAACATAATATTTAAAATAAAAATAATATATATATATATAATATATTAAAAATATAAAAAATTTAAGAATTAAATTTTTAAACATTATTATTTATATATATGATTATATGTGACTTATAATCGTGCATCGCAGGGATACAAAATTAGTTATCAATAAAAAGGAGTTACATAGCTTTGAAATTCTCAAACAAAACGTTAATATACAAAGTTAAAAAAATTTTATTTAATTTAAAGGTTTGTAATATATTATGTATATCTTTTTTATATTTTCTCTAAATACTTTGAACTAATATCTATAGACAACATCAAGATCTTCCAATTAGCTCAAATTTTTATATAAAAATATCAACAAACATGTTAAATGGTCCTACAAACAATACTAGTGTTTGATGGACAACAAAGATTTATTCACTAGATTGGATGGACGGTGGGATGGATCGAACCTCATGTATTAGAGGAAAATGTTTGCTTTTTAGTATGTTGTGTGCTCATGGTGTGACGGCTCATGTTCCGCCGAACTGGGGCTAAGGCAAGAGCAGACCGTGGCTTTTAAGGCTTTAAATAAAAAAAATAACAATCATGGCAGGCTGGTCGTATTGTTTTTTGAAATGGAGGGCTGATTTGGAATGGAAATTTGAAATGGGGGGCTGATATGTCATTATCCTTACTTAAAATCGCTAGTCGAGTCGCACTATTAGTAGAGAGCAGGCCGGTCTAGCCAGTACTATTTTCTTGCTGGCCGGATTTGCCCCACACTATTAGTTTTGCCATCCGCGGGATACGGCTTTTTTGACATCCTTAATGTAAACTTCGCCTTTTGCAATAACTTTACAATGTTTTCGACTTCTTCTTGTAGTTATCTGTCTGCTTCAGATCAGTTACCTACTTTGTAATGTCCTTTTACTATTTAACCCATTGGGACTACTTCCATAATCTTTTAAGGACTAAAAAATTACCTTTACATACATACATATAGCTCTACGCACGTGAATAAATAACTATAACTAAGGGCATAACAATTCTACTTGGTGGAAGGACAAATGTCTAATAAAGGACTAAAATGGAACTGGAGTGTTTAGTCGACTGAATAAAATTGCTTATTCCGCACAATAAGGTCAAAAATTACAGTACGCAATTTGTATTTTTGTGCCCGACCAATTAGATTTGATATTTTTGTACCTCCTAATTGAATTTGGTATTTTTGTATCTCCTATTATGTGAAATGATAAAATTATCCTTAATTTTTTATTCTGAAAAAATATAAAAATATGCAAACATCGACGAGTATACGTGAAAACGAACACCTGTTAACACCCACAAATACCTACGAACACCCATGAACATTTCATATGAATACCCACAAACACCTACGAACACCCATGAACACCTATAAAAACCAAAAACACCTATAAACATCTATGAACATCCACAAACACCTACAAACACCCACTCCTACACAAAAAAAAAAAAAACTGCTATAGTGTTCGTGAATGTTCGCGTGTTTTTTATATTTTTCAGAATAAAAAATTAAGGATATTTTTGTCATTTTATATGACAAGGGGTACTAAAATTTCAAAAGGATAATGATATATCAGCCCCCATTTCAAGTTTGAATTCCAAATCAGCCTCCCATTTCAAAAAACGTCTATTTCAGCCCCCATACTGTTTGAATTTTTTTTCAGATAAAAATACCCCTTACTGTTAGATGCCTAAAACACCTATCTAAAAGCATTCCAAAAAATATTTCTAAATTAGTGTTTTCGGCGTCCGAACTGTTCAGCGGATTACGGGTCGACCCGTTAATAGTTCGGACTCCGAAATTACCTGTTCGGAAGCATTCTTTGGAAAACTTTTCAACGTGAAAGTTATAAATCTCGTCGAGATCTACAATTTTGATGTTAAAAGTTTTTCCAAAAAATATTTCTAAAAAGATATTTTTGAGTCCAAACTGTTAACAGGTACAGGAATATTTTCGTCCGAAAAAAGTCCAAATAATATTTTGGGGGCTGAAACGACCGTTTTTTGAAACGGGGGGCTGATTTGGGCGTTTGTAAAGAATGGGGGGCTGATATGTCATTATCCCAATTTCAAATCTAATTAGGGAGCTAAATCATAAATTTTAATTAGTAAGGGCATAAAAATGCGAAAGGCCAATTACACTTTCGTTTGCTTTCTTCCTAATTCGAAAGTATTAAATTTCACTCAGTAATAAGCATGCGAATGCTGTCATATCGGGCGTGCACATCCTTCGAAAGTGGCAGCCCACTCCATGTAGGACGGCCCATTATAAAGACGACGCGTTCTTCCCATAAATTTCAAGTTCTTTTGTCCCACTACTGTTGTGCGATAGCTAAAAGATTTCTGTATACACTTCAGTCAATGCTTTCATTAGCATTACTATGACATTTCTGAAAAATATATGTTGTGTTTTTCTTGGTAGTATATGATCGAGCTGGTCCTCGACCGATCAATAAAGTGTTCGAAAGCAGAAGAGTAGCAAGAAGAAGCAGTAAACAGAACGTAAATGCACTCAAGACTTTTTACGTGGAAACCCTTGGGAACAAGGTAAAACCACGGGCTATTAACCGTAATGCCAACGTAGTTTTCACTATCAGTGTGAGAATGGGATTACAATCACTCAAACTCACAATCACTCAGACTACCGAAAGCTCGAATGCTAGGGCACTGAGAATTCACCTAAGCCTGGGAGAATCAAAGTGCGGATCCTTCTTAACGGCGCTGTTAATGGCCTTTTATAGGCGGCGCTGGTCAGCAGGCCGTTGAGAGAATGTAGGATCGCCCCCGGGAAAAGTGGGTTGACTAGTCGCCATCGTGGGCCGCGTCCGCGTCGTGGTCCGCAACTGTCGCGAGCGTGGGGTTAATGGGTGGAAGTGCTTCCCGAGTCGGGCCTAGAGAAGTACCCGACTCGGGTCTTCGAGTGTTTCTCAAGTTGAGCTGCGGATGACAAGCCGACTCGACTCTTCGTGGATATCCCGAATCAGGGCACCGTCTTGGGTTCTTAGGTTATCCGGAGTCGGGAGGCGACCCGGGTCTTCGGATAATTCCCGGGTCTGAACGCCGTCCAGGTAATCAGATATTACCCGAGTCGGGATACCGACTCGGGTCTTCTTGCATTTCTCGAGTCGGGCCATCGACTCGAACCTATCGGAGTTGTGAACATAGACTTCTGGAATTTCCGAGCCCTTCTGAAGCTGACACGTGGCAAGCCCGATCTGCGCTATATCAAATGCCCCCCGACGAGCTCGGGGATTCTTCTGCGAGGTCGTCGGATCGACTCCTCACGCGGTTCGGCGTTTCGCGGTGTCGGGCTTGCTCTTCCCTCTCGTACTTAGGCAAGAAGTTGATTTTTCCCGCCTAAAGTGTTAGCTTGCGGCGGAAGTTTTACTGTGCCCGCAGTCACGTCATCCTGTGATCTGTCGACGCGTGTCCCTACTTTTTCAGATTAGGGGACACGCGTCCCGATCGCAACGATGCTCTTTGCCCTATTAGTTTCGAGGGATCGCAACTGGGTACTTACCAAAAACCCTTCGAAAAACTCTGCCGTCTTTCTCCAGCAACCGTCTTCTCTCCCGGCGTCCGTGTTGCTGTTCCGGCGATCTTTCCTTCTCCTCCAACTTTCAAGTTCTTCAGGTTAGTCTTTCAATGGCGAAAACTCGTCGCCCTCTCATTATCGAGTCCTCTGACTCAGAGGGTACCCCTGTTGAGGAGTCCTCGGCCAGGGCCAACGCTCCTTCCCCTCCGGCGGCTTCTTCAGAAGCCGCTATAGCTTTGCCTTCTATGCCTCCGACGGGCACTTCCGTCCTCGCCCATCGTGCCTCCTTCTTCTGTTCCTCCGACGGGCACCTCCGCCTCGCCCGTCAGGCCTTCTTCTCATCCTCATCCAGCGCGTCCTACGGATCCCGAGGACTCCGCCGAGGAGTTTATAGTGGCTCCAGGGACTGTGGCCTCCCGTGTGGACAAAACCAATCTTAAGTCCTGGAGGCGAACGTTCGCCTGCCAAGGACATTGGGGCTCGTCCTCGCTCTCCCGAGGAGAGGATGAAACGATTTTCAGAGGACGAGATTAGCCCGTTGTTTATGATCACATCCGATTTGCAAGCGTCTTCCCTTGAACGTTTTCTTCATCTGCTTCTTTACTGCTTTCGGGCTCATGCCCTCTCAAATCACTCCGAACGCTGTCTTTTGCATCATGGCCTTCCTGTTACGTTTGTGCCAAACAAACTCTGCCTCCCACCCTCGATCCTCTTCCGCCTTGTCTTTGAGTTGGTCGAGTCTCCCAATTCCCTGGGATGGTACTACCTCCGGAGGAGGGGTTCTTATTCC
>MJHO01000270.1:120371-165897 GCA_002076135.1 Xerophyta viscosa
CGCAAGTAATATTATCCCACTGTTTACCTATTTACAAATAAATAAATATATTTTAAATACATTAGTTTCTACGTTCAAATATTATTTTAGAAGTATTTTTAAATGTTAAAGTTGTAGATTACATCGAAATACACTTTTTTGTATTCAAATTTTTTTTAAAAAAATTTCTAAAAAAATATTTGGAGGTATCAAAGTGTTAACGGATTATCCACTAATCAGTTAATATTTTGAAATCTCAAAACACCTAATTAAAAGTTTTTTTTTTTTAAAGTAACTTTGACTAATAAAAATGTAGATCACATCAATTTTTTTATTCAACACTTATTCAATTTTTTTAAGGATTTTTTTTTTAAACTTACCATAAATTTCGAGAGTAGCTAATTTGTAAAACGTTTAAGATGAGAAATTCATTTACGCATCCTTTTAAAAGCAGGAGTTGATATGTCATTGTTTCATAATAATAAACTTAACATGCCTTACATTATTTGAAAAAAATGATTTAAAACATGCATTTTTTTAAATTTACGAGAGTAAACCATACCCATAATCGATCTATTTTGTACGACAGTCGTAACACATAAACCCTAGGATGGCGCTTACTACGGTTCTACTTTTAGACCTTTACATCCGATTCACATGATCAAGTAACACTCGTACATCATACAGAAATTGTACACCCTCCCTAATATTTGAAACTTCTGCGGACTGATCCATTGGACTGTAATCGGCGAAATTAAAATTGTGCGGAGCCAAAATTTGAGACCACGAACGGACGCTCGCAGCCGTGCTGCCAAGCGCGTGGCAACATGCATTTATTTATAAGCGTAAGAATTATATGAGATTAATTAAGCCAAGTAGAAGAGATTATAAAATGGTTGATCGATCATAATAAGAATATAAAATATTTATTGCTTTAACGTGCACACAATTCCTAGAGAAGCAAGCATAGGCCACCTACAAAGTCGTCTAATTTATACGGAATTCGTACCTTCTACCTTCCGAATCAGATTAACCTTATTCTCATCATTGGGCTCCCAAATCAGATCAACCTTATTCTTCTCATTGGCTATACGCAATGTGCTGTGTTCACTTTTTTTTTTGGGAGACTTTCATATTAGCCCCTCTTAGATTTGAAATTGACGAATAAATTCCTCATATTTATTAAGTAATTTTGACACCATAAAATACTTATTTAGAAATATTATTCAACATAAAAATTGTAAGTTCTAATGAGATCTATAATATTATATAATTTTTTTTTAAAAGAAAATTCTTAAATAGATATTTTGAGATTCTAAAGTTCAACAGATTAATAAATTTATTTTAAACTTCACTAAATTTTTAAAATTTCAAAATAATTTTTCTTAAAAAAATATTAAATATAAAAATTATAAATTTAATAAAAAATTTATAATTAATAATTTTGATGGCATTGGAAGAGTAGCGGGAGACTTTGACCGTGCTGGGAGAAGACGTCGACAGTGGGCTTAATCGTGAAGCGCACGACAAGCACATACGAGGAAGGAAGTACGCAGATAACAGCTCAGAGCACTGCTGTTCTGTGTTGTCCTTGTTGCTGTTTGCCGCAGCAACTCTTCCTTTGCTCGGAAAATTCTCAACTCTCTCTCTCTCTCTCTCTCTCTTCGGAAAATTCTCAAGTTTCTCTCTCTCTCTCTCTCTCTCTCTCTCTCTCTCTCTCTCTCTCTCTCTCTCCATAATTATGGTAGTGACTGCATTCAACCTGTTCAGTGGAAATCCTGACATCCCGCTGAGGTTCCATATTCTTTAACGTATTGAACTTTTTTCGCTAAAAATATGTTGAAATGTATGGTTTCTGTGCGACTGCACCCAAAATCACTGGGTGCAATAGCAGTACCTCTCAATTCTGCATGGACTTTTGCCATATGTCCAAGAAAAATGATAAAATATCACTTTAAACGAAGTTTTCTCTAAACATCAAAATTTTGAAATAGTGTATATATGCGACAATAACTCATGGCTGCCCCGCGCTACGGATTGTCACCTGCATAACAACGTCGGCTCTGTCCCCGTTGTTAACCATCGCCATCCCCTTCTCTCTGCATCCACCGCCATCGACTTAATCGATAAAATGGACCCCGGAAGTTGACTTTTTCATGCGAAACACCATTAACTAGAACCGAGCTAAAATACATATATAATTAGCTTGGAGCTTGGAAACTGCTTTTATTACGCAGGTCTTGTATTTATTGTCAACTATGCTCCGCCTTCATAACAATGTTATTATCATAACAGTAATGGCTAAGCTATTTAACTGATTTTTTTTTTCTTCTTTCTCTAAATTATGAGGAAAGAGGAATGCTAAAGCTCCCAAAATTCATCCCAAAGTTCACTTTGAAAATGTTGGGTTAAAGTTTTGAGAGCTCTAGCTAGCTTTTTTTTTGGCTTTTGATGATCAGTGGATGCAGCCGGATCCTTCAATCCTTATAGATATGAACATCTTCTAAACCATTATTGAGTCATACATCCTGGCTTCACCATCGGCCCTATCTCTTAGACGAAATTCCCTTTTGTACATACCAAGGAACCAAAGTTGGGATGTGGGTGGCCAATACGCCAGCTAGTCGATACACCCCGGTGGCTCTAGCTATCATTTTGTCAAAGGAAAACTCAACCTGACGGGCAACGTAGTCAGAAGTAGCTTTTTAAACAGTATCAAACAAGATGTCTAAATGGTTCCATAAATATATAAAAATATTAAATAGTTTGTTCGAGATATTGGGGGTAACAACATGTGTTTAACACAAGTTTACGGTATATTAATTGCAAAAAAATGTTAACCAAGTGAATGCCAAAGTATGATTGGTATAATGAATCTTAGTCGATCTAGAGGAGTATCATCAACACAAGATTATTTTATTATTATTATTAATAGACTAATTGGTGATGTTTATCTATTCGCTTTGCCACTTCAGGCTCGCAAACGTGATAATTGGTGAAGCTGCATGACCCTCTTCGATCAATTCGTTGAACATCTTTAATTTCTGACTAGCTCTCATTGCAAGCTACAGTGTCAAAAATGTTGACTTCATTCTGGTCTTGATTGACCAGGTACGCTACATTTTTTTCATCCATTTTATTAGTATCACAGAAGCATTGTATACCGCGCAATGCTGCGGACATGCATCATGTAAAATTTTTTTTGTAGTATTACTATAGTTGATATCTTAACACAAATAATATAAAATAAAATAAATTAATACTTTTTTTATATTGTTATAATCGATTATTCTCATCTCTTGATCGATTAGTCAGTTACAACGATGCATGAAAATGTATTGTTATTTTGTTAATTATTTTAGTCAGTTATAAAGATGTATCAATGTTCTAGATATATTTTTTTTTTAAAAAAAATTAAATATAAAATTTATGAATACATAAATATTTAATTTGTATTTTAAATTTACTAAAAAAAATATTTAAACATGTGCATTTCCTCTTGTCTCTCGTAGGTAGAGATGCTAAAAACGTCCGTGGTCCGCGGCAGCCCACGGACATTATACTATCTAATGTTTTTTAAAAAATTGCGGCAGGTTCGGCTGGCAGTCCGGCAGGCTGCTAGCCGAACTGAGCCGGCATAGTTAGGGGCAGTGGCGGATCTAAAAATTTTATACAGGGGTATCGAAATATAATACAAAAAAAAGAAAGTCAATTATATACAATGATCACAACTTTAACAAAACAAAGTCGATTACACATAAGTCATAACAAACGATTACAACTAATATTAAAACTAAACTCGATTACATTACAATTGACCTCGTCGAGTTTTCATATTTTGAAACCGATCTATGATAGCATCATTGGTTATACTTTTAAATACGTCATCCTCTATTAATTAGAAATTATTAAAATTAAATTCTGAATTAGCGAATAAAAAAAAATAATAAAAATGGAGATATCAACGCGGCGGAGAAAAAAACCTTGCGAGTGGCTAAATCGGAGGCAGCGGATTAACAAAAAAATAATATATGAGAAGAAAGTTAAAACAGAAAGAGTGAGAAGAAAGTTAAAACAGAGAGAGAGAGAGAGAGAGAGAGAAAGGGGGCAGCTCGTGCTGTTGACCTGTTGTGGGGTAGAGATGATAACCTAATATGGTGATGTAGTGATTTAGGCCTTCCTTAAAGCCCAATTCCTTATGTGCTATAAATATAAAAAAAAAAAGAGTGTTCTCGCTGGGTTCGAACCCGCGTCAGCAACTCAGCAAGGAAAATTTTCGCTCAAACCACTACACAAGCTTGCCACAAGTGAAAAATATCGGCGCATGTTATATTTATATCTTATATATACAGATATATTTATATATATAAATACATACATATATACCTATTTTTTGATTAGAAAGCAGGGGTATCATTTGATACCCTTGGATACATATTAAATCCGCCCCTGGTTAGGGGGCAGGCCGAGCCGGCCCGTCTCACCTCAGGCACCGTACGAGACGGCTTCGGCTCGCATCTTACCGAGGGCAGCTCGGATCCGGTCCGTATAATTTACAACACTACCCGTAGGACCGGTAAAAAGATTGAGCGGTGGAATAAACATATAGGAAAAATGAGAGGTTCCTCCCTTTTCCTTCATGTTTTTAAATTATTAAGTTTTTTTTTTTTTTTTTTTTGGGGTGACGTTAGCAGAGAGAGGTCAGAGTGCGTAGAGAGAGAAAGAAGAAACGCAAAAAAAGACGGAACTAATAGATTCAGAGAGAACGTGAGAGAGTTGTGGTTGGTAGGTGGGATCCGCATGTATATTGGAGAGAGAAAAAATGGAAAAGCGATAACATAATATACATTAGCAATTATGTTCACCTGTTGTGATTTTCATGATAACATAATAATCAATAAAAGTATTTATTAATAAATTTATTTAAATTTTGCTTAAATGAGCCATAAAGAACAAAACAATTCGAACAAAGCTTCACCACTAAATAGAATAAATTTGAATAAATTTTAGCAAGCCTAAAGAATACGCGGGAACAAAAAAATCACATTGGAAACACTTATGAAGAAGGCGTCCTTCCAATACCGTTGAAGACCTTTTTATATTTTTGTGAGTGAATTTTGTATTATCTAATAATGGAAATAAAGATTTAGAGATAAACTCAAAGTTTGGAATGATTAGAGAATCTATAAATACGAGTTTTATGTTTTGGCTTTGCTAACACATTTTAACTTGCTAAAACACTTCTTTAGTCAAGGTTTTTAAAAGCGGGATAGGAGACCGAACCGGTGAGGCTGCCAGTTCAACTGATTGAACTGGCCGGTTCAGTTCGGTGCATCATATTGCAATCTTTGCAGCAGAGTGGTACAAGATAATATGAATTTCTACACTTGTCCACCAAGATCATGTAAGGTTTCGGATTTTCGTGAATTAATATTTGTTTTAAATCGGATTTATTCGGAGTTTGATTTGGTTTTATTTCGAGTATTGATCGAGAGATTTATTTGGTTTTCGGGTGCGTGACTTGTATTGGAATTGATTTGGACTTGTTTGGTTTGATTTGGTGTGTTTTGGTGTGTTGGCTTGATTTCGGGCCATTAGGGCTGAAGCCCGGCCGACCGACCTAATGTGCAATCGCCAGCCGAGCCCGTTTGACCCCGGGCGAGCCAAATGGCTCGCCAGGTCGCCCGAGCCCCTCTCGCTCTCGTTTCTCCCAGCGCCCGATCACCCTCCTCTCGTCTCTATCGATCCTCTCGCGATCCGCGTGCGCCGCCCGCCGTCCCACCTCCGCGCCGCCCGGCCACCGGCGTGCGTCGCCGCGCCGCGATCTTAAACCTCCTCCTCCTTGGGCTCCCCGTCTCTCCCCCTCTCGGGCTTGATTTTCTCGTCGTCGCGCCGCGCCCATAGACCGTTAACCGTGTTTGCCGTCGATTCCGGCGTCCACCGCCGCCTCGCCGACCGCTCCGTCGTGGCTTCGCTCCGTCGTCTGGGTCGTCGACGAGCCTCCCCGCCTCCGATTGGACCCTGTCGCGCCGGATCTCCTCTACGTCCTCTCTGTTCCCGTTCGGCCGCGCCGCCACCCGTCGCCTGCTGCTCCGGCCGTCGTCGTCCGAGGTCGCTGCCGCCTCCTCCGACGTCCGTTTGCTCCGACTGTCGCCGCCGCTTTTGGAGTCGCCGCCGACCGTCTCCGGCGAGCTTCTCCGGCGAACTCGGATGTTTCGTCGTTGTGCCTCGGCTTTGTAAATGCGTAGATGGACTTGTTTATTGGTTGAGCACTTGGGGATTCACGCCGTCCATCGGGTTTCGGTTTGGTAAGACCAAGACATATGTGAGTGAACCCGCGGTCTCACTTGCATGTGAAATTTGTTGATTTTATTATGTGCACGCCGTCCGTCATATTTTGATGTAATGATTGTTTTGTTAAAATATTACCGCAAGCATATTGTGGTGCTGTGATTAATTTGCTCAAATGTGGCGTATGTAGATGATTGTATGAATTTCAGTTGTAAATATTTAGACCGATGCTTTGTATATATATTAAAAGAAGTAGAAAAAAACCAAACAATTTACTTTTTTTTTTTGTCACGACTGTCGAGTTCGATTTTTATTTTTATATCTCATCTAAGTACTGATCAATAAAAAATAAATCTTTCTAATTAGATATTATTAAAATTTAAATTTTATAAAATATAAGCAATAATTTTCTTCAAGATTCAGCTAAACGTTATTATCTGCCTCTCTGTTTACTCTCATATTCACTACTTGTTTGGAATGGGAGTAAGGGTAATACTTACCCAAGTAAGTATTCACACCTTAGTAAGGGCAACTAATACCCAAATAAATAATACCTATGATTGGTTTGAGGTAACATTACTAAAGAAAAAAAAAAAATTGAGCACCACCACTGCGCGCGCCCCCCCCCCCCACCGATGTCGTCCCTGATCAACAACCCAGTAGTCGATGTCGTTCCTGCCGAGCACCACCCTTGCCGTTGACTTCATCCCTAACATAGCCGCCGGGTGTTGGTGGCGGTGTGTGGGGGTCAGGGTGTGGAGGGGAGTCCGACAGAGCAAGCGGTGGTAAGGGAGGAAGTGGAGAGGGGAGAGGTTACATGAGTAACTTGCTACCCACCTATTGATGTGGGTAGCAATTTATCCCCATTTGGGGGTGAAACGTTATCCTGCTCCATCTATTACACCCATACCAAATAAAGGAAGAAGGGTGGTAATCATTATCCGGATAACCATTACCACCCTTTTACCCCGTACCAAACATATTTAAGTGACATTCCAAGAATGCTTGAACATAAATTTAAACAAAGAAGTTAGCATACACAAAACACCAAAAGCACAAAAATTGATTGGCTAAAGCACTAATACAATCAATCTAGTGATCTTTTTCTATATTACTTTTTAGTACAATTCTGGCATAGTTTTATAGAGTTCTATACAGGTAGTAGCTACTCCAGACTTCTTTCGAAGTTTAATTTTATGATTTCTCATTTCGCACCACTCGTCGCTTCCTATCGGTCCCACCGAACACCGATTTCATCTCTTATATAGTTAAACCTCTTTTACTTTAGATAAAATACCTTTTTTAGTCCCTAAACTTTACAAAAATGTTCATCTATAATTCTGAACTTTCTTTCGTTTCCCGCGATAACCCTGAATGTTTAGAAAACGTCTGCTATGACATTGCCGTCAATTTCTCCGGTTGGACCCTGTTATGTTGATGACGTGGCAAAGTTTTATCTGAGCTGGCACGAGAAAATAATTTTTTTTATATTCTTTTATCTTCTTCCCGCCCGTCGAAGAGCATATTTGTCTTTTAATTTTTTTTTTAATCCGATCGTCTTCTCCACTCCCATCGTGTTGACCGGTGGTCCCCTGTATCAATTTTTGTCCTAATTTCCAAATATCACAGGCGGGAAGCAAATCTCTGGCGAAGCTTTGGCGAATATCTGGCGAAGCTTTGTCGAATCTCCAGTTGAATGTGACGAATATTCTGGCGATAGGATTGATCGCAGTGGCCCACTAGGTGGAATATCGACGTGGGCAATCTTTACACTCTTACATTGTCTCCTTCTGGGCCAACATCCTTATCTCCTTCTAAGCTAACATCCTTTATGTAAGCACCATTACAGTAGGACTAGTCATTAAAGTATTATTGTTTGTTAATTATTCATTATCGTGATCTGTAGACCTCCAATGCCTATTCTCCGTTTTCACGTCGATGGTAAATTCAGTAGACAATGGTTTTAGATATTACGAAAATGGTCGTACTGTAGATCAACCTGTTGATTTGATCCATATGTCCTGTCATACTTTGAGATTTATGACATGATCAGTGATAAAATAGATCGGAAGATACGTAGATATACTATTGTGAACCGTCATAAGCGTTATTATATAGTAGAATTAGAATTTTTGATGATAAGCTTGTGTATCGTTTGATAGAGTTGTTGGAACATACGGCAAAGTGGATATATATGCTAAGCATCCTGCAAATGCATATGTAAACGATGATGATGAAAGTGATTGATCTATTGAAGCCTTTGAAAGTTATTCCAAGTCCAAATGCACCATCAAAGCTTCTTAGATTTGGTTATTTATCTACTTCATTTGATCCTATTCATGCTGCTGCAAGTGAATTTGGACATGGTGGTCCAATAGCTGACAATGTTACCGAGGATGATATCAACACACCTGTGACTACTGGTGCATTTGAAGGAGCTAGTGATGAAACATATATTTTTTCATTTGATGAGGAAGAAGATTTTGTAGAAACAGCCAAAGAACCTGTTGACAGACACACTGACGATGAGAATGAAGAGCTCATTGAAGTTAGAAAGAATTTTGATAAATATAATCAGAAGGTTTGGAGAATGAGAGCAGGGAATGTTGGAGTGTCTAGACCAGATGGTAATGATGAAGAAGATGAGGATGATGACGATGTGCCCGAACCTGTTGAGATACCTGACCAGAATATGGAGCTCGAGCCTGAATCGATTATCTTGCAAGGAAAAGAAGCGGATAATACTCGTCAGTTGCTAGAGAGGCTAAGAAAGCTAGCAGATGATGATATAAATGATGTTTGTGATTTCATTGAAGAGAGAAATGAAGACAAGCATAGTGTTTACATCTCATCCGAGGACCCTGGCAGCTTTGAAGTATATCGTCAGAAGATGACCATGCATCGAGAAGGAGATCCGCATATCCTCGAAATGATACACAGTTGATTGACTTTTATTTGGGGCGGAAATTCAAGAATGCAATGAACTTTAGAAACGCCAGTAAAGAAATACAATTACGAGAATGATTGCGGTTAAATATAAAAAGAATGAGTACAGAAGAGTAAGGTTCTACATAGACATGATAATGCAAGTGGCTACTATATGGAGCTTATGAGGACAGCAAAAATATGCAGAACACCTTTATGGTGAAGACTTACATGAATGAGTACACATGCACCACCACTGGAAAACACAAATTGGTGAACTCCAATATCATAGCAGAAAGATACAGGCTGCTTTTAAGTAAATGTCCAAATATCAAGAGTAGGATGTTGTGCAAGCTAGCCTACAAAGAAATGAAGTTGTAAATTAGCTTCACGACTGCAAGAAAGGCAAAAATTCGTATACAAAATGAGCTAGCGAACAAATACAAGAGAGAATGGGGACTACTTAGTTTTATGCTGAAGAGTTGAACAGAAAGAATGAGGGCAGCACAATCTTGTTACAGACAGAATCATTATAGAAGGAGATAAGGCGGCGAAGTTCAAACGGATGTATGTATGTTAAAAAGCTTGCAAGGATGGTTTCCGTAGTGGGTGTAGACCTATTGTTGTTCTTGATGGGGCATTTCTAAAAGGAATGGCCCAAGGAGAACTGTTAACCGAAGTAGGAAAGGATGGGAATGAGCAAATGTTCCCAATAGCTTGGGCTGTAGTTTCTGTTGAGAACACTGACAACTGGGAAAGGTTTCTTGAGTTATTAGCAACCGACTTGGACATGGGCACGGGAAAGGGCTGGACAATTATTAGTGACATGCAGAAGGTATGCTATTTTTATCTGTGAGTTGAACCTTGCTTTTTATCTGGTTTATCTATGCTAGTATTTTATAGTGTCTCATGCAATGTATATTGTTTCCTGTACTCTGCATAGGGATTGATTAATGCTGCTAAAGTGAAAATTGCAGATGCGCACCATAGGACGTGTGCTAGACATATTTATATAAATTGGTGCAAGGATTTTAGAGGCCATGACCTTAAGATGCAATTTTGGGCTTGCGCGAAGGTTTCGAATATCCCTGATTTTGAGAAAAACATGGAAAGGTTAAAGCTTCTAAATAAAAATGGTCATGATAGGTTGTTGGAATCATACGATCCAGTTCACTAGTGCCAAGCATATTTAAGTATTGATGCACAGTGTGAGGTTGTTGATAATAATATGTGTGAAGCATTTAATTTTGTGTTAGTTGAACCTAGAGCATGGCCCATAATTACGATGTTGGAGAACATTAGGAACTACATTATGGTAAGAATTCACTAGAAAAAAGATGAATGAATCGCATGGAAATCAAATTATGCACCAAGAATTCTTAAGAAACTTGAGAGACTTAAATAGGTTAGTACTCGATGGGTGGTGGATTGGAATGGCCACACTTTGTATGAAGCAAGAGATGGAGATCAATGTTTTGTGGTGGATATGGCTAGAAAGTCATGTACATGCAGAAAATCATGTACATGCAGGAAGTGAGACATCGATGGTATACCTTGTGAACATGCAATAGCAACAATACACTCCATGAGTGATTCGGCTGAGGAATATCTAGCTAACTGGTTCAGCAGAAGAGTTTATGTTAGTACCTATAGCAATATGATCAATCTCATCCCTGTCAAAATAATTGGCCAAGAGATGCTTTCATACCAATTGATCCACCATTAAGAAGACGGATGCCTGGAAGGCCTAAGAAAAACAAAAAAAAAGGATGCTTTTGAACCCAAAAAAGAGTCCTAAGACATCTAGGAAAGGAAGACATATGACATGCAAAATTTGTGGCTCTCGTGGACACAACAGCAGGACTTTCTCCAAGAAAAACAACAGGTGCTTATACATTTTATTATTCATGTTAAATTTAGATATCATTACATTATGTTATATAACATGGATTGGTCATCATCATACCATATACCTGCTGGGATAGAGGGTCAAGAGACATCTGCTTCCAATATAACTACTACATCTTCAAAAAAAGGAAAGAAAAGAGGGCAGCTCGGACGGAGACAAGAAACAACATCTTCCACTCAAGAGAGCACAGTAACAAAGAGGTCTAAAACTTGTGTTGCTGGTGTAGGGGGTCAAGAGAAAGCAGCTTAAAGGATAGCTACTGCAGTAAGTGTTTTGAAGCCATTATTGTGTGGCACAACAAGTGTAATTAGATGTTGTGGATGTTAAGATAGTAAATGTTGGAGTATATCGTTTGGAAATGCACTTGAATATATTCAGTGTACTTCAGTCAATGTATTCAGTAATATGTAGTAAGTTCAGGGGCTAGATTTTGTCATTGTACATACAATAGAGATCCAGTAATGCTGGATTTAAATATTTTTGGAAATGCACTTTAATATTTTCAGTGCAGTTCAGTTAGATGTTATATGCAGTAATATCAGTTAGATGTTATTCACAACTCGTATATTAGAGATGCAATATTACAGTAATATCAGTTCCATCTTGTTCACAATTAAATGCAGCACCTAGCTAGTTATATACAACTTCATAGAATTGATCAATACACAGCTTCAGATTTAGTTTAATTCTTCATATCGAAATCAACATATAATTAACAGCATCACATCTTACAAAACCCATTCAAACATACAAAACCCCTCCAGCTATACAAAACATCATCAATCAATGAGATGGATTAACATATAGATATACAATACATCATCTAGACATACTAGCTCAGTCTCATTGCTAATCTTCTACACTTAATATCCAGCACATGACAACACAAACGAGCAATATTAATAATTGCAAGCTTCTCCCTTTATACTTTGACAAGTATGCATGAAGCTCTGCTAATCTGTCTCTACAAGCTTGCAGATCACAATTAGCGGTGAAGCTACCTGTCATCCTGATTGAAGGTCTACGGGCAGGTCTTCGGCTTGAACTAGATGGAGAACCTGCTTCATTGAGATAGCATCGGAGACTCACGATTTCCTAGCGCAGATGCCATATGATTTCCTTAGCACGTTCATCGCTAATTTCTGCCATCGCCAAAAGTCACAGCCTCCACTGCCACCCATCTGCTTTAGGAAGACAAATCCGGTAAAGTACCGACCTGCAAAGTAGCGGAAAAAGAAATAGCAAGCGTACCGTTCGATTGACACATCTATAGAATCACCTTTGCGGGATTCTGCTTGCTCTATGAAAATGAATATTGAAGCTTTCAACTGGTAGTCACAGAAAATAGCAAGCTCGTAGTCAAGGAAGATCGGCCGTTCCCATCCCCACCAACCTTCAAAATCGTTGGAAGATGTTGATCTTTTTGGTGGAGATGGGAGAGAATGCGAACCTAGGGAATCTTACTTGTGCTGTTGGGCTTATTGGAGAAGAATGATTGGATTATTTTTAAAAAAAAAAAAAAAAAAACTTAAAAGACAAATATGCCCTTCGACGGACGGGAAAAAGATAAAAGTATAATAAAAAATGCGTTTTCTCGTGCCGCCTCGGATAAAACTTTGCCACGTCATCAACATAACGGGGTCCAACGGGAGAAATTGACAACAATGTCATAGCAGGATACTTTTTGAAAAGTTCAAGGTTATCACGCGAAAAATGAAAAAAAAATCAGAAATTATAGAATGCACATTTTTGTAAAGTTCAGAGACTAAAAAATATATTCTGCCTTTATCACTTTTTCACTATTTTTCCTCCCCTACAGCTGCTATTAAGCATATTCAAAAAAAATTAAAAAATAAATAGAAAAAACAAGTGAATTAGTGCTCATTTAATAGCAAACACCTTCTGCTCAGTTTTAGTGTGTGTATATATATATATATATATATATATATTATGATAATAATATTAACAATTCACCTTCACGTAACAATTTGCTGAAATAATCCAGAAGTTTTGCACAAGTATACCCATTAGCTGTTGAGTTGGTAATTACTGCAGCACCAACCCTGCTAACATTTTGAGATTATCCATTCACAACAATAAATTTGTAAACAGATTTTTTTTTTTATTCCTCCAAAGAAATGTAAACTGGATGACCATGAGTTCCTCTGATCAAACTTCTACAATCTTCCCATTTCAGAGGCAAATTTCTGGTGTCACAAAATATAACAGAATTCAATCGTACGATACCAAAAGCATGATTCCAAGTGTCATATTTAAGAACTTTTCCTCCAATAACGTATAGAGAGTTCTCCATTCCAACAAAGCCATAAGAGAATCGTTGTAGAGGTCTACTGTGATCCGGAAGAACCACTGCAGGAATAACCCCCAATGATTTCCATTCTTTTTCTTGCCAGTTTAAAACTTTGACAACACCATCTTCTTGGATGCTGAACAACTGATCGTTTATCACAGCGGTGTTAAAGGGTGTCAAATATGTAAATAATGATAGTTGATCTACAGTTTTCCATATCTGTTTGACAGGATTGAAGACAAGGTATCTATCGCGAGTAAAGGCATTGCTGCCACCGATAACATGGAATTCGTCTCCAAGGGAAAAGCCAAAGCAATTGGCAAGTGAGCAAGGCATCGGAGGCAACTTTTCCCATCTGCATTGTAAAGACATTATGAGAATCCAAAAAAAAAAAAAAGTGAAAAAAAAGAAACATGAAAACAAAGAGCGCTGCCAACGGATCTCTACATTTGAGCTGTAACAGATCTCTGAAGTGAGGTGCAAGGATATTTCACATGGTGGGTCCTAGCATACACTTCAACCTATGATGAAAATGATTGCCATCTTATTTAGAGATTTCTTTAGAGTTCTGGTTACGGTACAAAATGTTTCTCCAAAACAAATTGTCCAAAGTCTGAATTCTATAAAGCTCCAGACATGCTCTCAATCGAATAAACTAATCAATTATAAATTGCATATATAAGTAGTTGTTCTATATCTATATTAAATTGATAATGTTTGCAATATAACATGCAACATACAAGGTCAAGGTGGCAAAATAGTCATAGAATAACATATTCCATAGATACTGGACACTCATCAGCATAGTATAAGTAACATTTGTTTGCTACAAAATGAAAACAGACTTCGCAAAATTCTTCGATAGACTTCATCAAGATGATAAATAAACCTTTAATTGATCATTAGGTGATCTTTTGATTGTAACATTTATGCTCATTTACGTGTACCTATCAAAAGATGGATTATCCATAACTAAAATAAGAGAGAAAAAAAAACATTAAAAAAGGGGATATCAGCAATATCTCGACCATGCATATCAATATCCCAAATGAATCATACATACATACCAGAGGGCGAAGATGCTTAACATGGAGGAGGTTCAAGAGCCACGAAGGGTGGGTCTAGAGGCCATAGCTAATGGGTATACATCTGGGCAGAGAAGAGTCCCACATAAAGAAGCACGGAGGCAGTGTCAGTGGATACGATGGAAGCTTTTTTGGCGAGGGAAGTGTTATAAGGAGTTATTTTAGCAAGCAACATATTTGGATTGTATTAGGCATTTAGATTCTGGTTCCTACAGATTGACGCTTGATATATTGCTGAACTACAAACCATTGATTTCAAGGAAAGTGTTGTCTACCTCTCATAGTATAAGAGACGAGTCTTTTACTTGATATCAAAGAGCACATGATGGCTGGTGACACGAAGTGCTAATAATGTCAAGGATTGACATTCAAGAAGTGTAGACATTTGACAGCAACATGTACACACAGACATACGTACCTATCCGAATATTAATCATAACTTCAGCAGGATTCAGTTCCCACTCATCACTAAAACTTCCACAATGCACACATAAACTATAAAGTATGTAACGTAGACTCGCAACAGAAAAGGTGAGGATGGCGAATTAGTCAGAAGAAAACATGTTCTAGGATAAAACAGTCCCGGCACCATGGTGTTAGTAACTAGTAGGTAGAGTTAATGACTCACTCAATATGCTATAATATGAAAAGATACCTAGCTAAATTCTATAATATACATTGATCATTCACGAAGATGAAAAATAAACATTTGATGCTTAAAAGGGGAAACGTTACATACCTATCCAAAAATGGATCATAAACTTCTGCAGAATTAAGCTCCTCAGAAGCAGAGGATCCCCCAGCAACATAGACCTTGCTGCGTATAGTGGAACATGCAAAATCAACCCTTCCTACATGCATGCTAGCCACCAAGTCCCATTTCTTATTGAAAGTATCGAATGATATCACCAGATTCTTTACGTGTATATTTTCATCATGACATGTTGTAATATACCCTCCAATAACTAGAAGCCTTTTGCACACACTAACACAAGCATGTCCGGAGTGGCGTTTCATGATAACATTCCGAGACACTTTTGGTAGAGGGTGCCATCTATTGGCATCTGGATCATAAGCATCCCACTCATAGCTACCATTACGACTTGGAATTGAAACAAACAGCCACTTACCACAACATCCAGTGCCAGCTTTTAGACGTGCATAATCTGGGCTTCTAATTGCTTCCTTCCATTTCTTAGCAACACACTCTAGCGCCCCATGATACCCATGCGAGACATTTACCAAACATTGTAATGCCAAATCATCAGGAAGTCCTGGTATTAGAGCGTCATTATGCCTACTAAGACATATGTAAGACCGACATATCAAGAAGGAGCAATGCAAGATAGCTCTAAATTAATCCTTGAACAGATTAGCATTCATCAATAAATGTCTCGTACAACCATAACGAAAAACAACAACAGTCCATTGATAAGTCCCGCCCAGACGGGGTCTTCTGGGGAGGGTAAGATGTACACAGCTATGCACTGAAAGAGATTGTTTCCATACAACCCTAACACAACAAATGAAAATTTCCATTGTTTGCCCTCTAGTGTTCCAATATATAACCATGGTTTGACGTCTTGGTCGGCACGCGTCGTGCCGACCGAGACATCTCGGTGCCGCCACTTGGCGGCCCGGAACGGGTCGGCACATTTGTTTTTTTTTTTTTTTAAAAAAAGTAATGAGCATCATCATATTTATTCATGGAATATGTGGGTATATTATTTTCAAACAACGTACGGGGTAGATTTACATGATTTAGATTTCGTCGATATCAACCACACCAACTCTCAATGCGGTAATAATTTATAATATGTACTTTAAATTTCAATAAATGAATGAGACTTCTTGTTATTTAATTATTATTACTATTTATATAATAAATCTTATATATTTTTTTTTAATATAATTGTACGATTCGGCACGGTCGGCACGTCTCGAGATCTGAGTTTACCGAAACTCGAAAAGGCACGGCACGGTAAACCTTGTATATAACTACTTATCCAAGCAATAACCAGTAATTTTAATGAGTTCTATATTTTATGCAACATGTGTAACAAACAAACATCAGTAAATATCCCGTACAAAAATGGAATATCCATTAATTTCTGTATATATCTACTTATCAAAGGAACTACTAGGGCTTTAGCAACTAGCAAATGCTCACTGGTTTTGCCCCCTTCCAAATTTGGAACTTGTATCCAATTATGTTTATTCTTGTAGATTTTCTATTATTATTATGTTTCTATGCCTTCTCTTTCATAACCAATCTGATTTCAAAATTATGAAATCCCTAATCCAATTTCCTTTATTCTTCAAGTCAACAAGTTTCCTCGAACATTGTATAGTTCACTTGTGAGAAGTACATTGATCAATTCATGCGCCATGTTGAGAGAAATTTTGGGAGCTCTGGTTATTGAATAATAGACCCGACAAATACAAGTTTGGTGTCTATCAATTCCTCTTGGCTAATGATCAAATGACAAGCATCGAATCTACTAATATTCAACAGGAAATTACAAGATCAAAAAAGGAAAATCAATAGTATCATTTCTGAAAATCGATTGCTCACCGATCGTCGTCACACATCGCAAAATTCTTCAGCAAAGATCAATGACGAAGATGGGATCGAGAAATGAAGGTGTCCGAATCTCCACGGTGCGCTTACCCGCTATCTTCAGCCAGCTGCTCTATGTATACTCCTATCATATCTGGATGTAAACGGGGTCAGCTGCATCCATGACCCAACCCGCATAAGTGGTTGGGTCACAATGGGCTAGTGGGGCTTTTGGGCACTAAGGTCTACTGTTTGTTAGTTTTTTTTTGCTTTTTTTTTTTTTGAGAAAATTAGATCTACTGTGATATTACGGGTACACACGATAATCTTAAAAAAAAAATCTCTCTTAATATTTGTATAAAAGTCATTTTGACTATCGTATAAGTATTTTTTAAAAAAATATTTAATATAAAAATTGTAGATTTTAATAAGATTTACAACTTTCATGTTTAACATTTTTTCACAAAATACTTTCAAGTATGTGTTTTGGGGTTTAAAAGTCTTAGCGGGTTTCTAAATCAATCAATTAATTCGCTGAACTTTAAACCATCAAAACATCTATTTAGAATTAGTTTTTTTTAAAAAAAAAAAACTTAACATAAAAGTTATAGATCTTTTCAAAATTTATAATTTTTATATTGAATATTTTTTCAAAAGATATTTCTAAATAAGTGTTTTAGGATGTCAAAATCAACAAGTAAAATGAGAAGCTTATTCATCAAAGTTGAAACACAGAGGCGCTGATATGGAAGTCTCCCTTCTTTTTTGGGGCATTTGTATTTTTATACTTCAAATAATTCAAATTTATAAAAATATAAAAAATCTCGCTTTATGTTGACTATGTTAACAAAATAATTACATGAATGGTTAAATTATTTTAATTTAATTTTGCTTTCCTTTCTCTTCCTAGATTTCTTCTCGCCGCTGGTCACCGCCGTTGCTTCTTCAGTGAGATCTCTAAATTTCATAATTTAGAACCCCAAAATATGAAATTTGAGTTTGCAATAGTCACTTTTATATTCTCCCCCAAGTTTCACTTTATCCAGCTGATTATCTGAAGACCTTGATTGTTCTTTCTAATGTAGGTTCAGATATTTGCTGCTTAAGATGTTAGTTGTTTATGGACTGATTTTTCTGCTAGATTTAGAGTACAACAATTGATGTCTACCCCAATATTGAAGGGTGCAGTTGGATCTGGTTTATGGCACTTGAGGAATGAATCAATTGTTGATGATCATTTGTAGGTCGACCATTAACTGTTTCTATCTGAGAAATTGAACCGAATCGACGGACCAACTGAAGGAGTCCAAAATTACAGTTCGGTACACGTTATTTTCTGTCTACTCAAGTTATTTACGCTTTTTTTTTTTTTTTTGAGAAGTCACTCCCTATCATTTGGAAAGAGGTGAAGGTTATTGTATTGGACCACGAAAGTTAAAATATAAAAAAAATGTAAAAAATAATTCATCTTTATAAATGGCTGAAATGCACAAAAAAAAAGAAGAGAAAATAACTTCTAAATTACATGAAAAATAAAAACAACCTCAAAACTTAGAAACCTCGTGGTCAATATATGTAACGTGTGAAGCGATGATAATACTCTTTTATTATTAATTTTAACTAAATATAAATAAAAATTTATTTCATAATTTTATTACTTAATCTGTATTTTATATATATAATCTTTATAAAAGTGAATAAAATATTTTTACCAAATTATTATATTTTATTTAGTTTTAATATTAGACCATTCGCATTCTCCAAATTAACTGTATGATTAAATTTTTACTTATTAATATGAGCGTCACTTTTTGTTAAAGTAAGAATCAATAATATATATCATACTTAAGATTATTCTTGATGACACGTGGCGTAATTATTTTCCTGAGTCGACAGGAGCGAGCCGTGCTCCTGTCGAGTGGAGATTAGCATCTCTAATATAGAAATAGACTAATTTCCACTCGACAGGAGCTCGGCCCGCTCCTGTTGAGTCCGTAGCCGTTGGATCGCGGCGATCCGACGGCTGAAATCCGACCCGAGCTCTTCAAAAACACGCGCGTGATGTCGGCCGTCGGATCGCCGAGGTGATCCGACGGCTGAAATCGATCCGAGCTCTTACAAAACACGCGCGTGATCTCAGCCGTCAGATCGTCGCGATCCGACGGCTGCTGAGTCGACAGAGCGAAGCCGTACTTCTGTCGAGTGGAGATTAGCATATCTATATAATATATATATATATATATATATATATATATATATATATAGTAATAGCTCGGATCGATTTCAGCGTCGGATCACCTCGGCGATCGACGCCGACATCACGCGCGTGAATTTTTGAAGAGCTCGGGTCGGGATTCAGCCGTCGGATCGCCGCGATCCAACGGCTACGGACTCAACAGGAGCGGGCCGAGCTCCTGTTCGAGTGAAAATTTAAAAAAAATAATTTTTTTTTTCACATGCATCGCAGCTGATGTTTCTGCTAGTATATATAAGCCGACATATTACTCAACCCATCTGTTGTATACTTCTACAGAAGGGAAACATTGAGGATAATAACAAGTGAAAATTAATATTAATATAACGGATATTATATAAAAAAATAATGGATTCCCCGAATTTCCAACTACTCCGCGTCGGACATAAAAATAATCTCTCAAACTATTTTATTTCGGAGGACATTCCAGCAGATGTGAATACAAAACGACTTGTGAATCTTTAGTTCATACTAATTTCTTAATTGCTTGATGTGACGCTTCATCTGAATATTCATATCTATACAAATGAATAAAATATACATATTACCAAAAAAATCCCTAAATTTATAAACTCTAATCTTCCATAATAATAGTCTTTTAATTATTTAGTGTTGACATGGAAAAGAAAAAACTTATTACGGACCCCACCTGTTTTCCAGCATGTTTCTTGCCACATCAAGAACAAGAAGTTTTTCTGAACATCTTCCGAGTACTATCGGCAAAACAATGTTCATGTTGCCTTATTTTTTATTATTATTTTTAATAAAGTTTATATTTTATGTCTTGACTAGATACTGAAGATAATTAGTAAATTCTTCTAGTCATATATTATTAGAATTTAAACTTTCCGTCTATTTTTTTTATGAAGAGTAGATATTGTACTAAATAGCAATTATACTAAGTAATACTATGCAATAACCAATAAAAATAATCTTCAACTTTGCATTAGGGTTGATGTTGTCAAATGGAACTATGCACTCCATGGAATAAATAAATAAATAAATAATTTTTTGGATATTTATATTTTTATACCCTCTAATTAAAAATTATATTTATTTAATTTAAAAATTATACTTTTATACCCCTCTTGATACTGTGACATGATGAAACTATTATTGTTATTTTTTATGAAAGACGGAAATAATTAACTTGATTAGGATAGTTAATTATTAATACCCCAATTTTTTTAGATGGAGTATTAACTGCCATTATCATTTTGAATTAGATGGACGTATTTTTATAATTTTAAATTAGCGATGGACATAAAAATATAAATACTCCAATCTTTTTTTCTTAGGACATAATGCCTGACACGATTATTTATAGTTCAAATGGTTAAAAACTCATCAGAAAGATAGAAATAAACGGCCTTAATGAAGACACGAGCAAGTTCTGAGCCTACCTGCGTCGAATGTGGACCCAAATTTATGAATTCCTCATGAATTAAGTAGTATTTATGTGTATGTAATGCTGCTATCTTGACATTTGAGGTCCTGGTCAATGAAAGGCCGCCCGATTTTAACGCGTAAGGGGGCCCCAATTGCGTAAAAGAACATTGATAGGTCAAATGTGCAAAAATGTTTTATTGCATAGTTTGAGGTTGTCCCCATGCTATGTTAATTGTTCAACGAGTCTTACCATCCACATATACTGCTAGTAGGGGGAAAGAATAATTGAATCCTCATCAATGTGCTTTGTGTTCCTGGTCAAATTCTATGCTGTCATCTCTATCTATCTATTCAAGAAAATAAATAACATTTCATCTCCAGCACTCCAGCTTGCCTTGAACACTAAACAACCATTAATTATTTTAAAAATATTTTCATTAATCCAATCAAAATCCCTGATTAAACTACTAATTTAACAATTTCTATATCTGTAAGGATAGGAAAAAACAATTCATCAGGCCCCTGACGGCCTTGATACAATCGGGGCCGTCCGCGGGCCCTCGGGATGTGTTTGTACACATCACTCCCGAGGGGCCTCAGACGGCCCCGAGCAGGTCTCGTAAGGATATTTTCTGCCTTCACCTCTACAATTCGTTTTGTTTCTATAATTCAATATATTTATTACACAAACAAGAATCTAATACGGCTTGACCAAATATCCTTTTCTTTAATTCTGACATAATATATATATATATATCCAACTGGAAGGGTACGTCTTTATCTTCTTTCTATCTATCTATTCAAGAAAATAAATAGCATTTTATATTCAGCACTCCTGCTTGCCTTGAACACTAAACAACCATTAATCATTTTTAAAAGTATCTAATTAATCCAATCAAAATTCTTGATTAAACCTCTAATTTAACAATTTCTATATTTGTAAGGGAATTTCATGCCTTGACCTCTACAATTTGTTTTGTTTCTATAATTCAATACATTTATTACACAAATTTTTACAAAGTCTAACACGGCTTGACCAAATATATTTTTCTTTATTTCTGACATAGTATTTTGATGTAATTGCATATTCACCTCTACAATTCGTTTTGTTTCTATAATTCAATACATTCATTACATAAATTTTGCAAAGATCTGATATGACTTTACCAAATATTTTTTTCTTCATTTCTAGCATAGTATTTTTATGTTATATATATATATATATATATATATATATTAAAAGAAAATAGAGAATTTTTAAATATTAATAAAATAGAGAATTTGCCAATCAGTCCCGTATTTTTTCGTTTATGAGATTCAATTTTTAGAAATAGAAAAACACGCTGGCATGTTGAAATGTAATTTTCTTTAAAAGAAAAAAGCCTTTACCTTTACATCACGGGCACAGCTCCTTTGATTCGACCAAATCAGGAATCAAGAAAACGGACGGCCGAGATCGGCCAATCCGAAAAAATATGGATCTCGAGATCTCGTATAAAACTTTCGTCGATTTATTTGACCTACTTTTAAATATTTTTGAAAAAAAAAATTTAACTATAAAGTTGTAGATTTTGATAAAATTTACAACTTTGTAATTGAAAATTTTTCGAAAAAATGCCAAATAGTATACCGAAATGATAATTAAAATTTTTAATCATCATTTTGATATATTTTTTGGTATTGTTTTTGAAAAATTTTTAACTATAAATTATAGATCTCATCAAAATTTATAAATTTATAATTCAATTTTTTTTTAAAATAATTTAAAAATAGATTAAATAAGTCGACGTGCTCGTCCTTTACAACACTCCCTCTAAAATCTTACAACAAACACTCTTTCAACCACCCCCTCTTATTAAATACCTTCCTTACACACCCTCACTTTATCAAGGCATCTAACACTCTCCCTCTCTCTTGCGATTACTCTAAAAAAGTCTTCGCCTTTTTTCTTCTTCAACCCAATCAAGCTCATCATCTACAACAACAACAACAACAAAAAAGAAAAAAAAAAAAGAAAAAAAGAAAAAAAAAGAGCCATGGAGAAGACCTCCAATTTCTGCATCCTCGCCATGGTGGCGGTCGCCTTCCTCCTCTCTACAGCGTTTGCCCATGATCCAACAAATTTGCAGGATGTCTGCGTCGCCGACCTCAACTCCAGTAAGTTATGCTTCACGTAAATCCGCGGATTGTATACTAGAGATCCCTAAAAAAATCCCCCAAACAATAAGTTCAATTTTGCTATCACATAGTTGACCTTGAGCAGCATAAAGTTCACTTCGGTGCAGCATAACTGGCCAAAGTTTGGGAGAAGTTTAGGGAGTCTAGCATTTTCGTATAGAGAAGTAAAAATTAAGAATTTAAACAAGTTTTCATATGCGATACTTCACTGCTAAAGGTTCAAACATAGATGGGAATGCTAGAACTCCAAACAATTCTACCAAAATCAATCAATTCATTGATATACATCAGAAAGTTCACTTTTCTTACAGCACAAACTTTGATTCAAGTAGGATACGCCGTCAAAGATTTTCGGTGGATATTTTGGGAGCTTTGGCGTTTTGGTAATTACCATTTTTATTCTGCATTTCTAGCAATCAAGGTTGAACAATTTTCCACGCAAATCAAGTCTTCAGATAGAAATAATGCATACATGGAATGACTTAATAGGTAGAACTCCCAAAAAATTCACTCGAAATCAATCATTAACCTTACCTTTTTGCGGCACAAAGTTCAATATTTGAGAGGCATGATAGAGAGCTATATAGTATTCTTTGGATAGAGAAGCAGCAGTCGAAAGCCAATACTGTTGCAGAATTAAGAATTTAACATGATTTCTCATAATACTACCTTGTCTGTTGTGGATTTGCAGCAATCAAGGTGAATGGTTTTCCTTGCAAAGCGAATTTCACGGAGGACGACTTCTTCTCGTCTATATTAGCCAAGCCGGGGAGTACAAACAACACCCTAGGCGCATTGGTGACGAGCGCGAATGTCGAGAAGGTCCCCGGTCTGAACACGCTCGGTGTCTCCATGTCGCGAATCGACTATGCCCCTGGTGGACTCAACCCCCCTCATACTCACCCGCGTGCCACCGAAATGGTGTTCGTTCTTTACGGTGTTCTTGATGTTGGCTTCATCACCACTTCCAATAAGCTTGTCACTAAAACAATCAAACAAGGAGATATTTTTATTTTTCCGAGAGGAACCCTGCATTTTCAGATCAACAATGGGAAAGTTCCAGCTGCTGTAATCGCCGGTTTCGATAGCCAGCTGCCTGGGACTTTATCTGTTGCTAATGCATTGTTCGCTTCGAATCCTACCGTGCCGGATAAAGTGCTCACCAAGGCCTTTCAGATCGGCACAAAGGAGGTCGAGAAGATTAAAAGCCGCCTCGCTCCTAAAACGTCGTAAGGAATGAAACGGATCGATAGTTACTCCATTGTAGAGAGAAGTTTGTAATGTCTGTTCGATTTATCCTTGCTGTCTTACTGTAATAAGAAACTGGGATCACAGGACAGCAATGAGGTTTGTTTATTCTTCTTCTTTCTAATCATTTACTTGTGAGTAATGTTGTTGAATTGAATAAATCTGTGCTCCTCTGTTTCCTTTTTCTTTATCTTTTTTTTTTTTTTTTTAAAATTTCCTTCCAAGTTCCAAGTGACCCTACCACTGCAGTGTATATCTGCAAAAATGTTCAAATCCCAAATGAGAGAGAGAGAGAGAGAGAGGTGGGAGGGCATGGTGGTTGGGTGAGGGACCGTAGTAGCGAATGGATTGGAGCAGACATTGGTTGCCAACTCTTCCACTACCATTATTAGTACCAGCTTCACTTTATTATCAAGCAATTCAACCCATAAGCATCAGTTCAGTTTGCCTGTTTATTTCACATTGCTTACAATGAATTTTCGCATAATCTGATTCCGAGAAGACCGAAACCTAACTAGACTGGTCCCTTGCTTTTTCGTCCGCCCATACACCACTGGGCCTTTTTACAGCTTTTTACGAGGAATCTGCAAGAAAAGAAAAAGCTGCTCGTGTTCTCGTCCGTTGAGAATTTAACAAAACTGCCGTACAATCTATAACATAAAGCTGCTTTTAATCATCTTTTGCAGAAAAGAAAATCAGAAAGCTGCGGTTCAAGATTCCTTGAACATAGGGCATGAGCTCAGGATCTCACATAAACCAGCAAATAGATTGGTGGAATGAGATGCGACCAAAAACAAGACACTGATCATACAGTTCCCCTGACAAAAAAATTACGAAACTAATATACCGTAGGATAAAAAAGGCATATTTGGAGGTCGATCAAATAGCCATATTATTTGATGTAACATTACTTTTGAAAAAGTCAGAAGCAAATGATAAATCATACTAATATGTGCACTATTTTACGACACTTTCATTATCATTTGTAGGTACGACTTAGCTAAAACTGAGACATATAATGGCAAGCAGTTTGGTGCGTACTAAGATAATCAATAGTTCCACCAATTACTAAGCCGAGAAATAATATAATTCCGTTTACTTATATTTACATAAGATCAAAAAAAATTAGCACGAATGTCACTAATCTATATAAATAAACATATATATAACTCGGTATCAAAATAGTTGAGTGCCATGTGGCACCTTTCTAACTCACAATATGCCTCATGGCATCTCTATTATCTCACAACTAGTATAAGACCCGTGCAATGCACGGACTACTTGTATGAATTTTTATTTATTTTTAAATAATTTATCATAATTTTTTGTTATATCTTATACATACGAGGATAAAACCTTATTTTGTGATAGATGGATGCTAATTAAATGATGACAGACACTCCCGGGTACTATAGTAATAATTCATTTAATGAGTTTAATAAATGATGAGATTACTTTTTGGTAATTAAAAAGATATGTTTGTCTAGATTTCTCTAACGATACCTCGTGTGCACGGGCTGGGCTGATAGATGTAGAATGGATTAATATCCAATTGTGGATCGCATCGTAATTGTTCGAAAAAGTTGCTTCAAAGTTCTTGTGTTGCATACTTTCGGGCATGAATCAGTGAATAACTATAACCTACTGCGTTAGCATGGATCGTGAAGAACTTCGTCTGGTACCGACGGAATATTCTTTAGTATATCTTTGTTTTGTGAGTAAGATCTAACGAGCGCGGTGGTGTCTGGTTATCGAACGTCATTCGTCGTGGTTTATTTGGGTGTGGTGGGGAAATAAGTTTGTCAAATTCGCTTTGTTGTGATTTGAAGGTAAGACGTCCGCGGCTGAATGGCACATAACAATGTGAGTGCTCGATCGAGTAAAAGCTGGTTTTAGACGGTACAATTGCCACGTTCTTTTAGTGTTGTGTCCTGTTTGACTTTTTATTTATGCCTGCGGCGTTTGCAAACGATATTTTTATAAGTAAAGTATATCTGTCGTACTGTCTAAATAGAATGAGTCACTGGTTGGGATCTTCTGTTGGTTTGAAGGGAAGAACTATTAGCAGATTTGATCTTGTTATGGGGTCACGGCAAGACTTTGCTGGCGG
Organism: Xerophyta viscosa; assembly: GCA_002076135.1. Taxonomy (NCBI): domain Eukaryota; kingdom Viridiplantae; phylum Streptophyta; class Magnoliopsida; order Pandanales; family Velloziaceae; genus Xerophyta; species Xerophyta viscosa. Next base: position 146,611 of record MJHO01000270.1, read on the forward strand.
CATATATTTTATTAAGTTGCGCTCGTAATTACTTTTGCATGAGTCGTCTACATGTGTAAGAAAGTGCCGCAGCATTCCATCCTTTGGGAGAGAGTGTTCCGCTGTGGTCCACGAGCTATTCGGCAGATTTGCGGCTGGGACCATTTTTGCTAGTCCGTTATAGATGATAGGGTGAGGTACTTTGCATTAACTTCAATCCTCCATCTGCTTGTATCGTCTAACTAATTCTTCATGACACTTCCTGAAGCGTAAAAAGGCAACCTTTTTGCTTTAAAATCTCCGAGTAGTGTTGACATCTTTAATGGTAATTGCTTGTGAACAACCGATAAACGCCTTAATGCTATTTCACAGGCTGTACGTTACAGATTTTTTTTAATGAGAAAGACGCTTTTCACCGAAAGAAGATTCAATTGTCTTCGTTCTCCTGTTTTAAATGTCACAAAGTAAGAAAGAAACCATATTTCATCTCATAGCTAAATGTTGGTTTTTTTAATAATTCAATCTTCTTGGTTATCTTTTTCAAAATGTGTTTGAATTTGATGGGGATAACAACTTCGGATGTTGAACCTGTTTTTTTTAGCAGAAGGTGTTAAACGAAATGCATATCACAGTTTAACAAAATATGTCGCAAGAGATAAGATTTCAATAGTTAATAAGAAGAGGATCAAAGTTGAAGTAGGACATTTTATTCAGATTAAAATAATACATGAACTTGAATATATGTAGTTTGAATAATATACCTGGACAACCGAGACGATCACTGTAGTCTTAACAAATTATTTACGATTGGAAGTTTAAAATGTTTCCGAAGAAATAGTAATAACTGCTATATATAGAGGCGAATGGTTGCATTCCTTTCATGAACATATGCATCATTTCAAGAGGTGAATGGTTGCATCCTTTCTGAACATATACATCATTTCATGAACATATGCATCCCTTGGAGATTAGACACATCATTTCATAGCACCGCTATAGGATGGACACGTGGCATAGCATCGCTTTAGGATGGACACATGGCAACAAAACAGGGATATAGCTCCGCTTTACATTATTGTAAATAGATTTGACAAGTGGCACATCTAAACATAATAAATATGTAATCAATCACATCATTAATGAGAGTTTTGATTCAATACATATTTAATATATTATTAATAATTTTAAATATAAAAATAAGTATAATTTATAATAATTTATTTTTACTTATATTAAAGATAAATTATAATAACTTGAAAATTTTGAAAAGTAATCATCAAATTCTCAATAATCTATATATAGTTATATACAATATATATAAAGAGTGATCAAATTCGTAACTTTCAGTATATCGTTTGGTATTTATTTTTGCTCTAATAACATGTGATAAATACAATATAATATTTAATAAAATAAATATTAATTTATATAAATTTAATATATTTAAAAAAAAAACTTAATCTATCATTTATAGATATATATACTTATATCTTTGCATCTGACGGGTGCAAAACTGATCAAAACTATTTTATATAACAAAAAATATTATAAAAATAAAAAATAATCTTTGAATATATAATAAAAATATATAAATATTTACAAATATATAAAATTGGGTGGTCAAACACCATGTGGCATCTTAATGACTTTCGGTGTACAATGTTGTATTTCTTTTTTTTATCAAAAAGCACATGGTATCTTCATTATCTATTAAGAGATTAAAAATTATGTAATTAAATTGAAGAATATAACAAGACTAAATGAAACTAGAAAAAAAACTTAAAACAACAATTAGTTTATAAAAAAATGATCTACACACATGCGTAACTATTGATATAAAAGTGATAATAATACAAATTTTATAATAAGATTCATTTTAATAAAAATTATTCACATTCTAAAATAAATTATATACATAACTGGGTATCATAATCACACGTCATTCTCAAAAATTTTATTATTTTATTTATAACAAGTAATAATTATCTTGTTCTAATAATATGTGATAAATAAAATATAAACTTTAATAAGAAATAATTATTAAATTTAATAATAAAATATAAAAATATAAAAAAATAATAATATTATTTTATATTGATGACTAACATCCGTGCATCGCAGGGATGCAAAACTAGTAATATCTTATACATATCCAAAATTTAGGCCAATTTGCACCGTTTGTACCCCGACTTAGTACACAATTAGAGTTTAGTACCCCGAATTACCAATGTGATGCCGTTCATACCTCCGTCCATTACCCCGTCAATAAATTTAACGGCATGCTAACGAGGCCGTTAACGGGTAAAAAGTGCGCGAATTTTATCACGTGTATGTCACGTGAGGTATTTGTTTCCGCATTTTAGACGCATTTTTAGGATACTATTCTTGTTTTTCGCTAGATTTCGTCGTCGTGAGAAGTATAAAAATAGTCATCTTCATCTATCCAATTTACTGACTTGTGTTTTAACAGTGGTGTGCATCTGAATATTTATTGGATATAATTTGCCGTGATTAGCAGCTAATCAACTGCTAACTTGCGAGGATTAAGGAGGATTAGCAGGGAACCACTTGGGATTTCGATAGAAAGTCAGAGGATCGAGGGAGGAATTGAGTCGCACGCCGCGGTGAAAAGTAAACTAAGAAAGTTAAATGAAAAATATGACTGTTTTACACTTCGCACGGCGACGAAATCCAGCGAAAAATAAGAATAGTACCCTAGAAAACGTCTAAAATACAGAAACAATACCTCACGTGACATACACGTGACAAAATTCGCGCGCTTTTTACCTGTTAACGGCCACGTCAGCATACCGTTAGATTTATTGACGTGGGTAATGGAGGAAGCTATGAACGGCGTCAAATTGGTAACTTGAAGTACTAAACTCTAATTGTGGGTTTAGTCAGAGTAGCAACGATGCAAATTGGCCCAAAAGTTTCATCTCAGAGAGTAGTAGTATCACCGCCACATCATTCAAATGCAGTAACATCAAAAATTAATTAACGGTGATGCAGATGCCCGTTGAAAACCCCAAAACCGTCGAAAAAGAGATCATCACATATCTTGGCCCAAAACTCAAATGGGCCTAGCCTTTTAAGTCGTCGGACGGTTCTCGAACTTTCTGACGGCGGCGGCAGTGGCTTGTCGTCGGCATCTCTTATTGCCTTTCTTGGAGCCCAAACTTCAGTAGCACATAGAATAAAATTTAAATAAACAACGAAGGTCTACAGCGAAACCACACTGAATTCATAGTTAATTGCGACCGATCGATCTATGGAACGGAGAAGAGGAGGAGGAATGGTGGCGCTGCTGGCGCTGCACGCCGCAAGCGAGTTCTACCGCGCCGGAAGGAAGCCGCCGGTGACTACGGCGCTTTTGATCGGCAACGCACTCGTCTACCTCCGCCCCGGAGTCCTCCACCGTCTCTTACCCACCATTGACCGAGTCGCCTTCAACCCCCATCTAATCCTCAAGGTATACTAGTCTAGATTACATCACTTTTTTTTCTTTAATTCTAATAATTTCGCGATACTTTATATCATCATTGATTCTTAATTGTTGTAGCTGCTATCTGCGGATTGTTGTCTATATTGTTAAGTTTCGCTGCTTCTAAACTGGTTTGTAATTTGCTTGTTCATTATTTCTGATGGAATTATTGCGGAGTTTGCTTTCATCAATGATGGAATTATTGTGGTTTATTTTGTGGAATAGAAATAAGAAATCCAATTCGCACTGTCAGCAACCCTCGCATATAGTTATTGTAAATATTGCAATCTGCTTATCGTAATAGAACATGATTAATATAGGGTGACAACATTCCTCTGTATTTTCCAGATACAATTGTCATGTCATGCAATTTAGAAATGGTTGTCGGGATTCTGCTAGGGATGGTTTTGGAAGTTTTAGCAACAAAAATGGTTCAGAAAACGAGTATCAATCAAAGAATACTTAAAATGAGTACCAAAATGATTAAAGTGCACGGATATTGACAAGTTAATCGTGATAACTGTTTTCATTCTGAATTCTTATTTTCATGTTTCTTACGTTTTCTCTGTTATGACTTTGTATTCTTTATTCACAAATGGAAGTCAATGGCACCATCCCTGATGTGATTTGCGCAACAACCAGTTAAATTCCTATTATGCAAGCTTGCTGTGATGTGCAAGAATATGGTTCAGTTACCCCTCCAAATTAATAAGATAGAACCCTCAATAAGTTGGTAATATCTGTTATAGATGCCCTATAAAGCACGGACACGGACACGACGACATGACATGATGTGGATACGGTGACTGACAATTGTCGAAAGACTTGGACACAACACAGGATGGACACAACAAATAAAATTATTTTATTATATTAAGTATACTTAATTGTAAATCTTGCAAATTAAAGTTGATAACTCTAATTTTGAGAAATTACAGAATGAAAATGTTGTTAGAACTTTACCATAAGATGCATTTTTATATTTCAAGTCCTTATGTATACCATAGATGACTACATTTTTCACATTATAAATTATCATATATACAGGTAAGACTATTATTAACTTTTTCCGAAAACATGGTTTTTTGCTTTGAGGTTAACTCTTTAGACTTGATTTCGCATCTATTAATATCATATATTCATTTATTTGGATTTGTTATACAAAATGCATATTAGTTCGACTAAAAGTTTGTAATTATCTACACATGAATATTAAGTATCTAGAAATGTCTAATTATAGACACGGCAATACATGTATAGGACACATGTCCGAGAAGTGTCTTGCGAAATGTCCAGTAGGACCAGTGCAAGTCCGACACGGACACTGCACTTCTGGAGAATGTGCTTTCTAGCGGCTGCCAGATTTATATAAACACTCTAGTGAGGAACATCCTTCGGTGATTCTTTTGGAGTCGTGTGTGGTCCATTATTTTTTTAAGAGAAGAAATATGAGGTTCAGATGAGATGATAAACATCATCAGTTTCAGAAGGTTACTACATAAAGGGTCTATATAGATGAGTCCAACTGTTGAAATAGTGTCCACACTACACAAGAATGATCATAATATATCTAGTAATCTAGTATGACAAATTAGAACTACCAAGTCTTGTAGGTGTAGCTGTATCAGTCACTAAATTGGAGAAAGAAATGCATGCGTTGTTTCTATTTTTGTTTAAGCTATGGATATGCTTTAGATATTTTACTATCGCATTCCTACAATTATATTTGTTCTGTTCCATACTTCCATTACGTATTAATCGAATAGGATACCTCCTTTTTGTTCTTACTGGGGAGCTCCTCACTAATGTTATGTTTTTTTTTCTTCTTATGATTGATGGTAGTATGGTGACTGGAAGCGTTTCTTCTTGTCGACTTTTTACCACACAGGAGAATCACACCTTGTTTATAATATGATGTCGCTTCTGTGGAAGGGAATTAATCTAGAATCTTCCATCGGTAGCATTGAATTTGCATCCATGGTTGCATCGCTGATTGCCATGTCCCAGGGCATTACCTTACTCCTAGCTAAGGCCTTACTCCTTTTCTTCGATTACGACGTACCATACTACGATCAATACGCGGTTGGCTTCTCTGGCGTTCTCTTCGGTTTGAAAGTCATTCTTTACTCTCAATCAGAGGATCTAACCTACATGCACGGGATGGTCATCCCTACTCGTTATGCTGCGTGGGCAGAGTTAATTCTCATTCAGATATTCGTCCCAGGGGTGTCTTTTCTTGGTCATTTGGGAGGAATTTTAGCTGGACTTGTCTATCTCCGTCTTAGAAATACATTATCAGGTCCCGATCCGTTAACTCTTCTGCTCAACAATGTTGTTGGGGTCATTAGGTGGCCATTGAGATTTATTCAGAGCTTTTATCGAAACCGTCGTTCAAGGATATCAGGAAGGGGAAGAGTTGGTGGTGATCAGCCAAGAACAACTTTGTCTGGTGTGTGGAGATGCCATGCGTGCACCTACGATAACTCTCCGCTCATAGATGTATGTGCAATGTGCAGTACTGAAAGGCGAGGACGTGGATTCTCATCTAGGCGGCCCCTAGTCGGGCAGCCGAGTGATGTGTCCTTGGAAGAACTTCGAAGACGAAGGTTGGAAAGATTCTCTAGTTGAGATGCTGTGGAAGATTTTTCATATTGACAAGTTCATGGCTAGTGATTTTCTAATGAGCCAATATGAAAGGAGATCATTGTAGATGAATTCAACTGTTCCATATATCATCTATGTCAAGAATTATCCATAGTTGACCGCTTATTGCTGCTATTTTATCTGTTAGAACTGTGATAGTATCTCTTTTCCAAAGTGTAAAATAAAGATAAGTAAAATATCAAAATGAAGTAAGTTGTGTAGTAAAATTATATTAAAAGATTGGTGTGAACGCTACATATAACCTATTGAGACCTTCTACCATCCACATACTTAGAAAACTTATAAGATTTTAGTTGACAACAACCCTAAAATGCACATGCAGCAACCAACACTGGGAAGACTTGGAGATTAAACAACAAAAGGACAGCATTTCTTGCATTGTTGTATATCATAATCATATGAGCATATTTATAACAAGTGAGTCGTAATCATTCCCTCAAGAACTGCTCCGAAAATTTATATAAATATAGTTAGATATCAATTAACTAAAGACTTAAAACATTCTTACGATAGCGTGCATTATTCCCCGATTGATTTAGAGAATATATTCGTGATGAATAAATCTTTTATCAACCATATAAACCAAAGTCAGGAAGTTAGCCATGTGCATTTTGCTTTTCGAAAGCAATATTTGGTCAAAGGCCATGTGATTTATATCTGTAATAACCAGAATGAAGGGAGTTCATACTGCGCTCGAAGAAAGTTTGCTCGACATGTACATGCAAACCAAAATGTACACGCAGACTTAGATATGTTTTTATCTAAATCTCCCATATTTCGACAAAATTCAATCGCGTTAACTAGACCATGACATAATCCATTTTTTAGCAGCACAGAGATAAATTCATCCATGATCTTGGCAAGAAATTTTGGCATCCCTAGCATGTTTTATGCATTTATAATTAATATTATGATGTCACCTAACTATACACTTCAAACATTCTTCTATCAGCTTTTGATAGTATTCGGTATGATTTAGTTAATTAATTAAATTCTTATGCTCCACATATTATGCGCTAATACATGTGCACCTAATACTTTTGAGTTCTTTGTTTTTAAAATGTCAAAACAGAGATCTTCAAAGAAAGATGCACATTATTGAGTTTCATAAGCTGCAGCTGCTTAGTATATGAGCTCATAATTAAAAAGATACCAATTGGTTCATCATTCTCTTGACTGCCATATGTTCACTTCTGTTTGTAAACTCATCTCCATGTACATATTAAAATCTATAGTTTTTGTTCTAAACTACAAAGACCTGTTCTGCAGAATAAGTCTATAAATATAGAACATTTAGAGAGAGATTTCATCAAAGCAGAGTATAACTAAAGCCATTGAGTTGACGGAAATTCGAGTTTCGACTCGGATTCCCAGTTTTCGTCAAAAAATGGCTTCTGAATTGGAATCCCAGTTCCAGTTCCTGAGTTCTGCTTTGCTCATGGTCTTGTCATTACTCTCCTTCGAATTCAGTAGCTCTGCAGTTGCATGGACTCCAGCCTCTGCAACATTCTATGGAGGAAGTGATGCCTCTGGCACCATGGGTGGGTATCATAAACAATATACATAAATTAGAAATTATGATGCAACTGTTGCACAATTATAAACAGCGCAGTGATGCATCCCTATTAAACCTACTTGTCTCCACATGTTCTAACCTGTATTTTCTCGTTCGATCAAGCAGGAGGTGCGTGTGGATACGGTAACCTCTACAATGACGGATACGGGATAAAGAACACCGCACTGAGCAAAGCATTGTTCAACAACGGGGCGATATGCGGGGCTTGCTATCAGATCATTTGCGACACCAGTAAATCGGGGCAGTGGTGCAAGAAAGGCACCTACATCACTGTGACTGCTACCAATTACTGCCCGCCCAACAACAACCTCCCTAGCGACAACGGCGGGTGGTGCAACCCTCCTCGACAACATTTCGATATGTCTCAACCCGCATGGGAGACTATTGCCATTTATAAAGCCGGCATTGTCTCAGTGCTTTATAGAAGGTAATTTATTTCCCTCCACCTCTTTATTATTTATTATTTTTTTTCCAGAATACTGGATTGTCAGTACTTAATCCGTCCCGATAGAGAGAAATTGCGGGTCAGTCATGGTAATAGGTTGCTGATTCTATGCTCTTTATCAACATGTAGGGTTTCCTGCAAGAGGTCTGGCGGAATCAGGCTCACAATTAACGGGAAGAACTACTTCGAGCTAGTGCTAGTGACCAACGTCGGTGGGAGCGGAGTTCTATCCGGGATGTGGATCAAGGGATCCAAAACTAAATGGATGGCGATGAGTAGAAACTGGGGGATGAACTGGCAGAGTAACGCGTATCTTAACGGTCAGAGCCTCTCATTTCGCATCCAGACTGATGATGGCCAGGTCCGAACTGCCTACAATGTCGCTCCGGCAAACTGGAAGTTCGGCGACACATATACCACATCCATCCAGTTTTAACACAATCTACCTCTTTATTTGTCTAGCATACAAAGAAGATAAATCCTTTATGCTGAGTTTTTAATCAAGTTCAGCTAGCTATGTGCATCATTTGGAATAATTACTTGATTTATAGCTATGCATATCATAAATAGCAGCTATACTTCAACAGAATTAACAAATAATTCAGTTTCAGGTAAAACCTTATACTTCAACTCAAGAACCTATTAGAGTTCAATTTGTGGCAGCCATAGCGCAATTCAGTTATATCAAACAATCAGTCTGCTTTTACATTTGGTTCCATCTCCGTGATCATCGTCGAGGATAAGATTACAAGTACTTCGAGCAAAGTTACTGGAAGTTCTTCTGCAAGGTAAAAACTAATATATATAGAAGAATAAAAAGAATACATATTACACTAAAACTAGACAACGGCACGGACATATTTTACTAATAGCTTTCAAATGTTCTTTGTATTAGAAATTCTCAAAGAATGCTCAGTATTATAAAGATTAGTAAATAAAAACAACATTTAAATAAAGTACAGAAAAAAAAAAAGCTATCCCAAAAACTGTGGAAAGGGCAACACCGTCACAATCTCTTCTCTACATAAACTTCCACTTCATTCTCGTCATCGACGCACCAACATTATCAAAATAACCTTGATCTCCTCTGTTACTTTGCAGTTTAGAATTTATCAAAAAATATGATGATAACTAAGTCAGAAAGTCGCCAGTTATAGTTCAAAAAATATTGGAGAGTATATGAACGCAGGGTATGTAAATTATCAAACGCAAGAATGCATCGAGAAAAGTTTCATGATATTGAAAGTGTTCATGAACATATGAATGCAGGGTATATATAGTAAATGATCACACTCACAAGAACGCTTCGAGAAAAGTTTCATGATGTTGTTGTGTTCAACCATCCATATTTAGTTTGAACTAACGTAGTTTTGAAACAAACCCAAAAGACTTTTTCCAACTAAATGAAGTAGTCTATACGAAGGAGTTGAAGAGGACAACGAAACACAACATACAAAGACTTAGTACCATCTCGAGTACTTCCCAAAGTAGCTATTCCATACTCCCTCTGCCATGAAATCAGCTTCAAACGATGCAATTTCCTCCTCGAGCAGACCATTCCAATTCCCTACCTCTATCTTCCCTACAAAGATGGTGTTAGCCTCCTCATCTGCTTCGATCTTTGATCTCAAAAAGAAACATCCAACTTCGATATGGTCGTTCTCGTAGACGCTTGAATTCCCTTCTTCACAAATCTGCACCAAAGCATGCTCCAAAACTTTCCCTTTCATGAGCAATACTTCTCTTGTTGCTTGCTTTTCTGAACATACAAACAAATAAACTACCAATGAAACAATACCTGTTGAAGATAAAAGAGGAAAGAAGTAAAAAATGACTTTCACAAGCACCGGACAAAGAAAGATCATCAGAAGCGAATACAGAGTGAACCTAAGAAACTTTGTGCCAAGACTTTTAACAAGAGCAAACACATCGAAAATCATGGCTTAGATTCAGAAATAGCAGCATAATGTAATTGTGGTTTGTATAACGTTGGATTTAATCTGCCTTAACTGTATGATGGTAAACTGCTACCAAGGGTTCTATTATTCTCTAATGGGAATAAAGTAAAACTTGGCATCTTGGCTTTAAAAACTGTCAGAGATAATAAAGTATAATCACAAAGGAATAACTAAAGGGAGCTTAAAAATGTCTATCAGGGCCATTAACTGGAAAGTATCGGAAACTTAAATACCACAAAGACTAGTCTTATAATGCAGACAGACAAATATAATTCAAATAAAATATCTGGCAGCATCTCTTCTAATGCATCCACTTGTTACTGATAATTTTCCTTCCGGAGTAAGCAAACAATGAGCTGAAACAAACATTGTTGAGCTTATTTATCTAGAGAATCTGAGAGCTTGATATCTATAATTCTTAATATTCAGATAATCAGAAACCAAACAAAGCCTTTCTATTTCAAGGAAATACAAAGCTAAGAAATCCAAAATTGGGATTAAAACGTACGGAATGTAACCAAGAAAAAACAATCTTTTGTTACTCTAATCTCCATTTGAAAAAGAAGTGCAGCAAACGTAACATTTACTGCAGAGAACTCTACATGGAAATACAAATAGCCTGTTATTAACAAGATGGAGCAGAAGTAGGTGAATCAGCAGAATGTTCAGGTGCTCATTAGATCTTTACAGACTTGAATTTGAACACTCAAACTATTCTTCAAAACAAATACATAACTGGAACACTCAAACAGCCGTCGATAGAAGAGGAAAAAAAAAAATGTCTTGATGCTTGGAAAAAGTCTTTTGCAATCCCTTGTTTCCAAATTTCATACAGAAAGCAACATAAATAGAACTGCTAGAGCTTCGCGACTTCAAAGTTAGTAAAAGTAAAAGCGATCTCTCCAACTAATGATATAGTTGTTGCAATTATGTTCACGGATGACAATATTGATCAACAAGGAGCACGCGAGTCCTCTATGTAAGGGGTGCACCTCAACAAAGAATTCAAACAGCTGAGACAAAAAGTGCTCCAGGCTTGAGGAGACATGAAAGGTAATGACAAAGTTCATACTACATGGTGGTTATGGTAAAGAATTAAAATTGATACACTTACTTTTCAAAAGGTAAGAAGATCTAACAAAAAATCAAGCATCCCTGCTTCAATCTTAACTTAAAGTTCAAGAGGGTCATCGAGTGGAAAAGACAAATTAGGAGGGAAAAAGTACGCTTTATTGGAGACACTTATAGAAAATTGAGACAATGTAAGTGTATGAAACGCCCTTTTTTTATATACTAATGGCACCCATGTGTTATTCAATTGCCCTTTGCAGCCTGCGTCCAAGACTTGGCCCAGAAACTAACAGGCAGTTTCAAATTTAAATAGAGCCTTATAACTTACCTTGGTAAACTGACTTAGTTGGAATTTTTATGACTTACCTCTACCCTCTTTTCTTGGTCAGAACAAAATTAATAAGAAATATAATAGTAAGTAATCAGCATGTAAATATACCATATTAACAAATTACGAGACTTCCAAGTTGTTGGAGGTAAAATAGATCTATACAATGTGTACTTAGTCCTGCTAATAAAGTTTACAAATGAGATAACAGGAAAAATGCTTAATTCCACATCTCTATTAAACATAAGGACTAAGGTGTGACCTGTAAATTTGTCTGGTCGAACAAGCAATACAAGGTAGAAAAACTGCTAAACTTGAAAATCAAGCAAGCTTTTTTTGTGCAATAAGAAACTGCCAATATCCAAAATTAGCAATGTGAAGGAATTAAGTTTAGACATATGTATCCTGCAAAATGGGATCTTTGAAGAGATTATTATGGCCTCACAACTTTTACTATTACAAAGTAAGAAACAATTCAACATTTCAACTGATTTAAATGCCTGCAAAATATAGTCAGTAGTTCACTAAAAGAGTCTATAAGTCCTTTTTTTTGTGCTTTGTACAAGATATTGTGTCCACAATAAACATAACAACCTCAAATAACATTTAAATAATAATAGATGGACATCAATGAACACTTGACACATCCAGTGAACGAACCTAGTTAAGTATTCTAACATGATCAAGTACATAAATTTTATACCTTCTATATAAACAACGTTCATACCAGCATCTACATGTTATCGGCGCATAAAACGATGCTTTTCTCGCTTACGAAAGCGCTCAAGCATGAACTCATCCGTAGCAGCCTGTCTTTGTCCCATGTTATCTTTAGTATTTCCTTCTGTTGTTTTAGCTCCACCTCCATCAGCCTGCTTGCGTCGATCTTCAAATGATTCTGGAATCTCTGTATATGCCAGAAGCACATCCACAACTTCACTCAATTATGATGTAACATACATTCAAAGATCACTTACACGGTCAAACAGCTTGAACCATCTTTATAACTAGTTAGAACACAACTGATAGATTCTCATATTTCTCATAAACTTTGCCCTACCATTTAAAAAAAGTACAGCTGCCAGGCAAGTCCGAAAAAAGCTACACTCACTTTCATGTCTTGAAGATCCATTCTAGCAGCGATAAATGAGAAATCATCTCAACACTGGTACATAAAACAAAATCTTTAAAAATAAATTTCATGGAAAACCATTCCCAGGTCACCATCCTTCAAGAGAAAAGCTTCTCCATTATTAAAGTAGCAACACATCTTAAACACCTAATATTAACACATGCCCTCTTACCTGCTCATGAAGAAAGGCAGGAATGATAATTAAACCTAAAGGCCTAACTTAAACCAAAGTTTTCCGAGCCGTGCCTAGCCAAGTTTCGGTAAATTCAAAACCCGAGACATGCCAACTGTGCCGTGATGAACTGTTTTGGTTATTAATTATTGTATTTATAATTATATTAGGATTAAAAAAAAACTACAAATCAAGTCTTATTATTTAAAAATTGTAAAGCAAATTACTTAAAACAATTTAAATTTTTTGGGTCAAATTTTTAAAAAAATTTAAAGAAAAAAGAAAAAAAAGGGTCTGCACGCTCAAATTTTTAAAAAAAAATAGAAAAAAGAAAAAAAACTGTGCGCAACTGGAAAAGCACTGTTCATCTTCCACAAGGAAGATGAATGGTGAATACATTTAAAAAAAAAACAAGAGAGACGCCGTGCCTGTCGGCTCGGTGCCGGATCCTCGCGGATGCGGCACGCACCATGTCGTCCGAAACATAAAACCCTGACTTAAACACACAACTTTTCATTTTGTACAGGAAACAAGCGGTCATTTATTAATGATAATACTTGATGTGGATAACATAAACTGGGAGTGAGAGAGGGAGAGAGAGACCTTTACGAAGCTTTTCAGCAAAATCTCGCCCACGCTGGAAATAATCAGCACTGTAACTTGAGGGGATAGCCAGATCAGATTTAGCTTTACCACTGAGCCTTCTCTCTTGCAATAGCTTTTTTGCAGCCTCTGTTTCTTCAATGTTTTTTAACTTATATCTGCAGCAGATATAGTGGGTTTCATTTAAATGTTTAGACATCAATTCAATGAAACCGCATATATGTTTAGCATGTTAACTCAACGACAACAATTACAGACCCCACCACTACATAAATGATATAAGGAATAACACGAGAATAACCATTCTATTGACATGTGAATACCTCATTGTAACTGAAAATGTAAAAGTTATATGCTCAAAGCAGGTAATGAAGCCCATACCATAACTCTCAAGCTTGTATATAAAAAATTGTGAACCTGAACAATTACACACAAACCCCGCCTTGGTGAAATTATGCACCTTGCTTAAACAGAGAAATAAGGCAAAGAAATATGCTCCATTGCATCAATAAATCTCATTCCTAAACGTTTGTGCTTACACACAAGGGTTGACTTCTCGGTCGGCACACGGTGCCGCCATGTTCCGAGACGTTTCGGTGCCGCCACATGGCGGCACCGGAATGGTCGAAACGGCCGTTTTTCGGCCATCTCGGCCCGTACCAACTGTTTTGGTGGGCTCGGTGTGTTTGTGCCTACCATGCCGCCCGTTTCGATCGGCACTTTTTAAATCTTAAAATTTATTTATTTTCTTTAAATTTTTTTTCTGATAATTGTACGATTCGGCACGGGTAGGCACGTCTCGAAATCTGAGTTTACCGAAACTCGAAACGGCACAGCACGGTAAACCTTGCTTACACAAATAGAAATGTACTTAACCCATTTATGATCACACTCAAAAGGACTGAGTTACCTACAATAACAGCCCTAAGAACATTAAGTTCACCTTTACTCTGTAGAGAATACATCACAAGATACATTGCACGTAAAATGTACTTTAATGTCAAGCATCATTGTGAAGAACTATTAAGATAGAAAGGAAAGAACATACTCTATAGGTAATTGAACTTCTGCAATGCCAGTGGTCCACTGCGTTGAGCTCTCCTCTGAGTTCCTCTTCTTCACCTAAAATAGAATTAAATAATATTTAAAAAAAACTATGTAGGCAAACAAACTAAAGTATCCAAAACTTTTGGAGGCTTAGGATAAAAAAATACATAATTTTCTTGTAAGTCAGTTGCCCCTGACCTTGAGGTGTTCTGGGATGACATAGAGCTCATCCATCGGGTCACGTTCCTCCTTCTCTGCAGCATCAATGTTCTTGCCTCTTCTTTTGGCAAGCTCTTGCTCCACATATTTGAGCCTTTACATCAGCAAATCAATATCAACTTAACAGAAAACTAGTCTCAACTTCACATACTATCCAACCTCAATCAAAAACGTTGAGCACAAACTCCATTTATTCATATGTTATTAGTCATAAACTAGTAGCCCATATTGTCATAATGTGCCACACGTAACTCAAGTGCTATGATAAATAGAAAGGCATTAAGCGTAAGAAAAGTGAGCGTGCCAACCACACTTTGATCCATACGTCCGTAGTCATAAGTTTACATATTGTTATAAAATTACAACATAAATACGAAAACAATGAGTTCCACATTAAACATCTACTAAATACTAAGCGTGAGATAAACATTGTGGAACGGATAACCCCTCAAGCAATATGATAATACATGAAGCTAAATAAAGGCGGAATCTTCATATCCTCCATGTTTCATATGCTATATTGTCACAACGATTTAAATCCCACATGGTCAAATGCTACACAATAAAACATGTAAGATTGTTGAATCAAATATATTACATATTAGGGTCCTCAATGGTGACGGCGGTCTCCTGGGCAAATGTATCCTGGAGAACCAAGTCATCTTTATCATCACCTTCCCCACCGCCAGCGCCGCCCTTGTCCCCGCGGCTTCTCGGAGCATTATTTCCGCCTCTCCCTATACCGGCTCCAGCTGTCGTTGCGGGAGTGGGCAGCGCAGTAATCCCGGGCTTGCGCTCTCGTAGTCTCTGTAGAAACTTCACCTCTTCTAGAGCTAACCTGATCGAATTACAGAGAAAAAAGAAATTTTGAAAAAAAAAAGCAGAACGTAACACGGAGATAAAAAACAGAATTAAATCGATAGAATTGATTTTTCTCATAAGAACATGTTAACTTTGCCATACCTACGATCTTGTTCGTCTTCGGATTGAGCGTCGTCGTCATCGTCATTAAAGGTTCTCTTGCGGAAATTCTTGGCAGTCATTGCTTCTCTACGAATTCATTCCAAAGTAAATGGGAAAAAATCGAAAACCGCTCAAAATCTTCTCTTTCTGAAGAAAACTGCGGCTTTCGTTCCTGTTTAGGTCCTTGGATACGACTACGAGCACAAGGGGCAACCATGTAATTGTCCTATAAATTTGAGGGTTTTATTGGGATTGCGCAGAGGCACAACGCAGTCGGGTCAACCACAATGGCTTCGGCCTAGGGTGAACCGCGGGCCGGTGCCCGCGGGCGGAACCCGGCTGGCCCGAATATCCATTTTTTAAATATACTAGTTTTGCACCTGTAAAATACACGGATATTAGTCATAAATATAAAATAATTTTATTAAATTTTTTTATATTTTTATATTTTATTATTAAATTTAATAATTAATTATATTAAGGTTTATATTTTATTTATTACATATTATTATAGCAAAATAATTATTATTTGTTATATATAAAATAATAAAATTATTTGAGAATAAAGTATGATTATTATATCCAGTTATATGTATATATATAATTTGTTCTAGAATATTTATTAAAATAAATTTTATTATAAATTTGTATTATTATCATTTTTATATTAATAGTTGCAAATCTGTGTAGATAAATTTTTATAAAGTAATTGTTATTTAATAAAATTATTATTATTATTATTATTTTAATTTCATTTAGTCTTTTTATATTTTTTAAATTAATTACGTGATTTTTAAACTCTAAACAGATAATGAAAATACCATATATTTTTTTCTAAAAAAAAGAAATACCAATGACCCACCGAAAGTCATTAAGATGCCACATGGTGCAACTGTTTGAC
The DNA here is from genome assembly GCA_002076135.1 of Xerophyta viscosa. Lineage (NCBI taxonomy): Eukaryota > Viridiplantae > Streptophyta > Magnoliopsida > Pandanales > Velloziaceae > Xerophyta > Xerophyta viscosa. Next base: position 163,153 of record MJHO01000270.1, read on the forward strand.
AACCCAATTTTATAAATTTATAAATATTTAAATATTTTATATTTAAATATAATAATTTATATTGTAATATTTTTGTATATATATATATATATATATGATAATATTCGAAAGATTAAATTTTTTATAAACATTAATTTATATAAATTAATATTTATTTTATTAAAATATTAGATTATATTCATCAGATGTTATAGAGCAAACGTAAGTACCAAATGACATACTGAAAGTAACGACTTTGATCACTCATTTATATATATTGTATATAACTATATATAGATTATTAAGAATTTGATATTTCAAATTCTTCGAAATTATTATAATTTATATCTAATATAAGTAAAATAAATTTATTATAAATTATACTTATTTTTTATATTTAAAAAATTATTAATAATATATTAAATGACATACTGAAAGTAACGACTTTGATCACCTTTATATATATATATATATATATATATATATATTTATATATATATTGTAGATAACTATATATAAATTATTGAGAATTTGATAATGAACTTTCAAATTCTTCGAAATTATTATAATTTGTATTTAATATAAGTAAAAATAAATTATTATAAATTATACTTATTTTTTCTATTAATAACTTATTAATAATATATTAAATATAAATTGAATCAAAACTCTCATTAATGATGTGATTAGTAATATATTTATTATTTTAAGTGTGCCACATGTCTTTTTTTTTTTTAGAAGAGTTTAAGTGTGCCACATGTCAAATTGTGAGATAATAGAGATGTCATGTTGCATATTGTGAATTATAAGAGATGCCACATGACACTCAACTAGCTTGATACCGAGTTTTCTATATATATATATAAAAGAATGCAAATTATTGTTTTTGGGGTTCCGTTGAAAGAGTCTTCCTAGCACTGTTTCAGATTAAACCTTTTGGGTTTTGTTTCTAAGAATTCTTTTTTAATAACTACGAAATCTTGGACTAAATTCTTCCGAAGATTTATCCAATTTGCATTGCTCCTATTTTAGATTAAATTTAATTACTAATTCATGTATCTCTGGCACTCTGAAAAATTCCAATCTGAAATATTTTTATTAGGAATATCTCTAACTTCTAGCTGCAATAGAAAATGAAGATATCTACTTATATAATTATTTTAGATTATCGTAAATATTTTTATCTGTAATATATCTGTTTTGTCTGAACGTCATAACAAATAGATTTTAAGGTGTTATTGATATATATTTTGCCATTTAAAAAATTTTTAACTTTTCAATTTAATTAGTTTTGAAGATTCGTATTATTTTTTGTGAAGAATGGATAATCACTCCCACCACTACGGGTGGCAATTACAGAATTAGAATGTGAAATTTTAACTTTATATAAGAAAGGCTTGCCGCCAAAATATCTATTTGCATCGGATATTTGGTCAAATTTCTTATTTACTATAAAAAAAGGCCAATTAAAGGTAACTCTACAAAAAAAAAAATTTGGACACGGATGGTACATACCGTTACTAACTTAACGGCAACGCTTGTTCTTTTACAAATAATAACACATTCGTTTTTAAATATTTATAAATTATTTTTTTTCGTAATTCGTGCGGAGTCATTTTGACCGCTATATATGTATTTTTTAGAGAACTTTCATTATAAAAATTATAGATTTTGATAAAATCTACAATTTTGATTTTTAAAAGTTTCAAAAAAAAGCTTATAAATAGATGTTCTGAAGCTCTAACGCCTTAATAGGTTATCCAAATCTGTTAATAGTTTGGAGCCTCAAAACACTTATGTAAAAGTATTTTCTGAAAAACCTTAAAATATAGGAATTGTAAATTTTGAAAAAATCTATAACTCCGCGCCCGTGGGACCAACAGTGGGGCGTGCGGCTCAGGAACCGCACGTCCTGGGTTCGAATCCCACGGGCGTCACGGCGCGGGTGTGTCGAGGAATTTTTCCTACTGTACCTCGTGGGGAGTGACATGGATCCGGTTTGAGATCCCTTCGGGGGCGTGCACTGTGGTCTGCCCTACCCGTAAGAATATGACCTATCGATTGGTGGAACAGGAACCGCTGCCACCCGTGGGTTTACCTGTTACGACGGTCGCTCGAATGAGGGCCGGTTTACGGGCAAGATTTCTCCCACGCTAATCTAAAAAAAAAATAAAGATCTATAACTCTCATATTAAAAGTTTTTCCAAAAATATTTTTAGTCTATGGAAAATTAATCAATTTAAATTGAGGATCTTTTGCCAAATTTAAGAAGCAAAGATGATTTGGAGCGTCAAAACACCAACGTAGAATGATTTATTAAAAAATATTTTAACATAAAATTGTAGATTTTGAAATGATATACAACTTTAATATTCAAAGTTTTTTTTCCAAAAAAAAAATACTTTTTGACTGTAGAAAACTAATAGGTTTAAAATGAGGGAAATATTTTGTCAAATTCACTTTGGAGCTTCAAAATATCTAGGTAGAAATATTTATTGAAAAAAATTTAAAAATAAAAATTGTAGATGTCATCAAAATCTATAATTTTTATGTTAAAAGTTTCTACAAAAAATACTTATACAGTAGTCAAAATGGTTATGTACATAACAAGAGTATTATAATTTCTAAAATTTTAAAACGAAAGAGGTTAGTTGGAAAAAAAAAAAAAACCATGTTTTAAACGGCACGAATTAGTGCCACACCAGCATTGCCATTAAGTTGTTAATGGTAGCTACTATTTCTGTAACGAAATCTTTTTTTAGATAG